>JAJDFE020000621.1:0-22181 GCA_021527465.2 Geoglossum glabrum | reverse complement strand
ACATCGGCGACCTGGTGGTGCTGCGCCAGAGCTCCGCCAACCAGCGCGTGGCACTGGTGAAGGTGTCGCTCGCGGGCCATTCCCCCCTTCCCCCCAGCGTATCAATTCATACAGGGATCTGGTTTGATCTACTGGCGGGTTCTGTGAACGGCTGTTTTTTCTTTCCCCTCTCCATCAAATTTCTTGTATTTCTAAAGGAAACAAACCTACAAATCAATAAGAAAATGAAATAGCATTCATCCACATAATCGTAGCTCAAAAAAAAGGGGGTGTGTGTCATTGCACGCTTTTATAAAAATCCTATCCCCCTCGAGCCACCCGCTCTCTCCTACTCTTGCCATACCCCACCCACTTCCCCCACTCATCGTAAACCTCGCCCCTCCTCCTCCTATCTTCGTCCGAAATAATCATAGAATACATCCTCTTCGCAACCTTCTTCTCCGCAAACTCGCCCTCCTCGCCAAACAGGCCCGCGGTACCCGCGTCCGCATCCGCATCTGCACCAAGCCGCCTCCTCATCACCAGGCCAAACTCCCGCACGACATCCATCTCGTCATCGTCTAGCATTAGGCTCTTGCGGCCGGGACAGTCGAATGATAGATTCCCAGTCGTGTAGGTCTTTTTAGGTGGGTTGGCCGGGTATTTCTCGTGATGGAGGCGGAGGGTTTTCTTGGAAGCGAGCCAGAGGGTGTTGAGGAGGGTCCAGTGGTCTTTGGTCCAGGTTTTCTGGGGGGCTGGCTGGTTTGGGATGGGCTCTGGGTTGGGGTTTGTTGTTGGGAAGAGAGCGGAGGAAGAGGTGGTGGGTTCGAGGCCCCTAGTAGTTGGAGGGGGGGCATCGGTAGGCCTGTCGGATAGGAGCTTGAAGACGAGTGGTCTCTGCTCTATGAGAGAAGAATTACCCAGGCTCTCATCTCTACTCGTAAACCCATCCGGCGGGGAAATCCCATAAGTCCTAGCACCTAGCATCCTTCCAACATTTACGTCCTCCACTGGTGTTGATCCGCCGTTAGCCTCCTGAACCGTTTGAGCCGATCTATTCTCAAACCGCCTCCGCCTCCTTTGCCTATCCCCTTGCGCTTCCGGGCCATCCATACCCCAAAGCCCAGTGATAGGGAGACCATCGTACTTTGGGGCAATACCTCCTTCAGGGTCAGGGGTGTCAGGTAACGAGGGGTAAAGGATAAGCCTCCCTGAGACTTCCATGGGCTTGGCCTCCGGCGGCGCCCCGTCCTGGGGTTCTGGCTGCTTGGCCCAGTAGAATTTTTCGATTAGACGTTGCCGGAGGGACTTTTCGACATTTTGTTTGCTTCCGTTAGACTCCCTAGCTGGTGAGGGCTTTAAGCCTAGGAGTTGCGAGAGGTCTGCAGGGCTCTCAATGCCTTTGGGAACCGTTTTCCTCCCTTGCACCCCCTCCCCCGTTTCTCCTTTCTCTGGCGGTAACGGTGGAAGCAAGCCAGAATCATCACCAGATTCGACCTCGCCACCACGAGCAGCTTGGCGTTCAGCTCTCCACGGGCTCGGAATCCTACCCCTTCTCGGCTTGGCATCTTCCTGTGAGAATAGATTATCGAGGTTTGTTGACTTTTGTAATTCAAGGCTCGAATTATGCTGGCAATCCTCTTGAATCAGCCGCTCTTGGTCTTGCAAGAATCGGCCGCGACACATCTGATACTCTATATCAGGGTCTATGAAAGATTCTTCGTCAATAGGCTCGTTGTCGCTATCGATGGTAATCACCTGATTGGGGTCCGCCATCTCAATCTGTCGGCTGACCGCATTACGCTCCAGCTGCCATATTTCTTCCTGTGTGAGGTCCCTATGCTGTTGTGGAGACTCGCTACGGGTTGGCAGTGATTGAAGATTCATCCCAGTAAGAGACTGCACTAAGCCACATTCAATGTCGTTATGTGATTCTTGAGGGGTAGGACTGCTCATATACCCTCCTATCGATGGGATAGATGATACAGAGACCATACTGAACCCTTCACTCTCAAGAACTGAATCATCTAAATTATATCTATCAGCCGGTGGGGGCTCGCTCGCGGTTGCGTATCCTGGGTCATCAGCCACTGGTAGCTCTTCTTCTAACTTAACAACTGGAGATTCGAAGGGCTGTTGATCCACTAAGTGATTGAGTGAGCTAATACGTGCTGGTGTAGTGCCTACGCTCGTAGCATATTCCGGCTGCTTCGGCTTCACGAGAGTCTTCTTTGTAGGGCTGGGCTTTCCTGTAGGGACGCCTAGCTGTCCCCTAACGGCCGCACGGCTGGTGGTCGCTGAATCCCCTGGCTGAGCTGTTTCTGCCATGGCCAATGAGTTCACTGAGAGGTCTGCTAGGGCTGACGATGCACGGTCCGTCAATACGTCTCCTAGTATTCCATCTGCGCGGCCAGCGCTGGCTTGCGTCTGCTCCGTAGGACCTGTCTCTGGCACATCTGCTGGAATGCCCTGGTCGATAGCAATCTTAACAGGCGACGCTGACTTCTTTGTGCGGTTTTTCCTTGCCGACGTCTTGGATTTAATCGGGAATGGAGAAGCAATGACGGCGGTATCTTCGTATGCGCCCTCGTTGCGTTCAACATCGGAGACCGTTTTGGGATTATCTTCGGCCGCAACGCGTTCCTTTTTCGATCGAGCTCTCGGACGTTTTGGGGTAAGGACCTCAGGGTTCTTACTGTCCCCCCCACCTGAAACATCACCAGCGGTCTTTCTTCTCCCACGAGTCTTGGGTACCGGGGTTCCATTTCTCGGCCTGGCTGGCGTCTCTGATTTTTTGGGGCGGCCTCTTCGCTTTGGAGCTGGCGGAGAAGACTCAAGTCCTTTTACCGGAATCATTGTCGTCGTAGTCCGAGTCCGGCGTGTTGCCCGTCCTCTGCTTGGCGAGCCAGAATCTTTATTTTCCTCCCACAAAGGATCCGCTTCTGTTGGGTGTCCAATATCTCCGCTACCGCTTTTATTATCCCGCTCTGCCTCAACCGTTACACGGATGCGCCATGGTGAGAGGTGGTTCTCGGTCTTCATGCTCGACTTTGTTGGCGAGGAGCTACGGGATCGATGCCCTTGCGGGGTATCAAAGACAAAGTTCTGCAGCTGTACTGTTTGTGCAGTAGATGCTTCTGAGGGCACTCTGGAGGCAGCGCGAGCGGCTGGTGGGAGAGGCGTTTTTGCCGGTGCCAGCCGGGTTGACTTTCTTCTGACTATTCCTTCCGTGGGTGGGGCTGTTCCTCTTGAATTGGCAAGCGGGTCTGGGGACGACATGAAGGAGTCCTCCATCGTTGGTGTGCTACCAGACGAACACCGGTAAAGAGGGCTGGCGGCTTCTTGGAGATCTAGAAAATCCCTGGTAAAGGAATATAGTCCAGACAGGGTTTATATAGTGTTTCTGCGGTGTGACTTGTTCCTGGAAGTGGAGATGGCTTTGTTTGTTTACATCTCGGTAAGTACTGTTGCTGGGTTGACGGCCACCGGCACGGATAAAAGTTATCCCGCTCTTTTTCTCCGTTCGATCTGCCCTGAACTCTTTGTACTCTGTAACTCTGTGCTCTGTACCACAGCACTCTCTCTGCTCAACCGCTTGCTCGTTCGACTTCCTTTGACGAGGAGACTGTCATAGCGAAACATCGCCGTACTCGTAGGTATCCGTGATACGAGTACAGCTCCCTCCCACAAATGCATCCAGTTCCGCCACCAATGCCATGCTAACCCACCCCCCACACCTCCGCATCCGTCGTCCGTCCCCCACAACCGTCGAGTTTAATGTCTCTACTGCGTCTCCACGCGCTACTTTCTCCACGAGGAGCTTCCTCCTCCTATCCCTCTTTTCCCGGCTAGTCCTCTTCGTCGCTGTTCTCCTTGTCGCGTTTGCAAAATGCAATACGCTGGGCTTGGTAGCTGAGAGCACAATTCCCGATGCGTTACTTGCGGCTGCGCATGCTGTGTTGCGGCGCCCTGCGATTGGGCCCATGGCGGGGTGGGCTGCAGAGAGGGTCGACTGGTGGGCTTTGAGCTTAGTGGGGCTTGTCGGTGGGTATGCCGTCTTTAGGAGGGGATACACTGGTGGGCTACTCGCAACACGGGACTGAGGAGACGCCCGAACTAACCTCTTGGGCAGAGGAATCCCTTCTCGTTATACGGGGCTTGGGTATCCAAACATCGACAACATCGTCGACGTACCTCTCGACCTCAGCAACCCGCTTCATACCCACAAACTTAATTCAGGATATCTTTATCCATGAGGCATTTAAGGGGTTCGAGGTGAAGTTCTACCTCGCAGTGGTGGTCGAGGGTGAGGAGGAGGTCGTTGTGGTATTCCCAGTGGGTTATTCCTGCCGTTGCCCATAACACTTTCACGGTGTTTCCGATCCAGGCACTGATCAAGGTTGCTGTAGAATCTCCTACCAAAACGCAAAATATTAGAGCAAGTTTGGAGAGGAGCTAGGGCCTGTCTCTATGAACCAAAGCAATAATAGCCCCAGTCCAAGAGTTTGTCTATTGTGATCCCACCCAGTGTATGAGCCATCAACAGCGACATCTACATCTATTCACCTATCCCATTTGTAGAATCACCTCTTTTAATAACCACTTTACGCCATCCGCCTTCCCTCTCTTCCCTCGAAGTTCCAGACTCTAGTGCCTTCCTACTTGCGTATCGCGCATTGATTGCCTCGACGGTATCCATACGCCTTTTTTGTAGTACCGGAACCCATGTGCCTTTTAGACTTGGCCCGTTTCCACCCTGAAATACCTTCTGTGACCTTCCCCTCCCAGTCTGCCGGTATACTACTTCCGGCGCCTTATCTTGTCCTGCAGTATTAGACGCTCGGGCGTCTTGATCACCCTGAGACACTATGATATCTAGGAGGCTCCCAGCCAGCAACTCATCAATTTTCTTCCTCCGCCAGATCTCCCAAATATTCTCGACCAGGCCTCCCGTACCAAATTTGCCATCACGAGTCGTTAGAGCGCTTCCGCTCTCCTCACAATTTGTCCTACCAACATGGACCCATTGTAAGGCATCTTCCCTATTATCGTCGCCCGACTTGGGGAAAATGCAATCCCATAGTACTAGAGGTGCATCATCTGCCATTTCGTAATGCGGCTTTGTAGGCAGATTCTCAATATCTAGCAGGGCGGGGATGATAGAAGGTAACTCTAAGCCTTGGCCAATGAGAAAGAGGATTGCAGCCATATGCCGGACCTGATGCCATAGAAAACCAGAGCCATGTACGGTGAAGGAGTACACCTTAGGAGGGTCTTCGTAGCCGAGGGGACCATATTCTGAGATAATCTGAGAGGAGGAATCGCCAGCGGATGGCCCGGGCTGAGATCTTCCTACGAACCCCATAGGGCCACTTCTAGGGTCCACCTCCTTGATACCCGCATAGAATATCTTCCGTTCAAATGACGTGAGCTGCTTTGTCGGGTCAACCTTGCAGAAATTTCGGAAATCGTGAGAGCCCTCGAAGTATTTAGCGCCTTCCCGCATAGCTTGGATGTCCAGCCAGCCTTCTCTTCTCCTCCTCCCTTGCGCATCGGCAATGCTCGAGAGCCCCGTGGGCCCAGGCACAGGCGGGAAAGCTGGTTGGGTGAAGAAATAACGGTAGCGCCGCTCCCTGCAAGAGAACCGAGCGGAGAAGTCTGATGGAGGGGAAGGACACCAGGCCAAGACTCGGATGTCTGGTGGAAGCACACGATTTAAGACATGGGGGTAAGGGATTTCGTCTTTTATATAGTTAAATGACAGGGCGTCGTCGAAGTCTGAGTCATCTAAAAGGGATGTCACTCCATCTTCCTCTTCCTCATGGGGAGGGGGCTGGCCATCAGTGACACCAAGTGGGCCAGCAACAATCTCCACTGATCCCGGACGAGGATGGGTATGATGCATATCCGCCTTCACTTCGCCCTCTCCCGCTTTCCGCCGCGCAAGCGGCCGGTTACTTCTGACCCGGATTCCAATGACCTGCCCAAAAGCACTAACGCCTTTATCCGTCCTCCCGCATTTAGAATATTCACACCCATCCCAATTGACTTCTCCTGGACGGATTGGTGAAGTATCACGAGGAAATATCAACCGAGCTTTGTTCAATGCCTTCCACAATTCCTCCTCTATAGTGGGATATAGGGTCTTATTGTTGCGAGCGTATTCGAAACCGTGGTATCGCTGGCCAAGGTATGCTAGCTTAAGCGCAATGAGCCGGGTGGAGTACTTGGAGGGATCGAAAACTCGTTCAGCCCGGGAATTTCTGGGGCGCCGATTGGGGAGTTCTATTGTTGGAGAGGATTGTGGATGCGTCGAGGTTTCTAAGAGACTGGGTTTTCTAGTTAGCAAAATAATAGTGCAGCAGCACTCAGGATAGCCTACGAAGAGGTTTGGCTACTTAATTTCACCTCGAGTTCAGTCACTCGCTCGATGAGACGGGCATGGCTCCATTCAGCATAGTTGTTGCTCATCGTGATTGCTGCCGAGCCCGCTGGTGCTTGAGACGATGCCGGTCTGGATTGTACCGTAAACGCTCTGGGGTTCTGAAAGCCTGAGAGCAGGGACGCCAGTGACAACAGCCTTCTCATTACCTCTAACTAGAGTCGCGCTGTTTGACACAGTTCCTATGCTGGAACGGGAAAAAGAAATCCCATTCGCAATATTAGTCATCCTCCGCTATCACCTTGTTATCAGAAATGAAACGGAGTTCATCCGCAGACTTCACGATGGCTGATCCTCCCGAAATCACCATAATTCTCCTCGGCGATGCAGAAGTGGGTAAGTCTATGCTTCTATCGTATGAGCCCCCTCATCTACTGTATCGAAGCTGCAGTCACTGACATCCCCAACCATGATAGTCGACTAAGCCAACCCCACGCAAAAGACGGCAAGGTAGGACATATCAGCCCTCCCCCAAATCGGCTCTACATTGATAACACTACTCAAACTCAGAGTCTCCCGCTCCTCCGCGACCTCGACCAGCCCTTCGTCTACGATGTCAGGCTCTTTAATCGCCCATACCGTTTCGAGTTCAGCGACACGGCATCACCGCGTAACTACACGCTGTTGCAGCCAGATGTAGTAGTGCTGTGCTACGACATATCGAACCCGAGCAGCCTAAAGAGCGTCAAGGAGAGGGTGGGTTTGCGTTTCGTCAACTAGAATTATGCGACTGAGTGGGGGTGAGCGTCCGGGGTTGCTAAAACAAAAGAACAGTGGAGCAAGGAAGTACACATGTACTACGAGACCGACCGCCCCACTCTGTTACTAGGATTAAAGCGGGATCTCCGAACCGAAAAAATGATAAACCCCCTCGATGTTCGTCGCCCCCTCCCATGCGCTCAATCTAACGCCTATCTTGCTAAACCCCCGACTAGGCCTACTGCGTCGCACAGGAACTCCGCTGCGACCGATATCTCGAATGCTCCGCTCTCACAGGCGAGCTAGTCCGTGAGGTTTTCGAGGATATTTCCCGGACGGCAGCCATGAGCACGACGGAGAGAGGGGGGCAGAGTGATGGGGGTTGCGGGGTTATGTGAAACATAGGTTTTTACTATCGGTTATAACGAAATAACGGGAGAGTGTTTTGGTGACGAGGCTTCTGGGAGCGCGCATATTCCATTAATTATACTACGTAGGACGGGCCGTTGCGTTAACATGTTCGACTAATTTTAGGGTGGGCCCCCTTACTTCGTTAATTACTTCATCGGGTTATGATTCGTGTTGGACGGAACATGGGAGTGGTGGGGCGTAGTTTGGGGGTTTCCCATTCATAACTCTCCCTATAATGTATGTGCTTGGGTTGCTCTCCCGATGAGCGGGAGCGTGCCAGCAGATATGGAAACTGAATTTGGTAAGTTACATATTTCAGATAATGCCATGAATAAATATATGTTGTAAGCAGGCATTTAGTCCACCCTCTTTGCAGTTCAACCTCCACGAATCTCCCCATCTCAAACTTACCGCCCTATTAGCATGTAATTCCATAAACCCCAGCAAACCAAAGCTCTTCTCTTCCCTCCCACAACACCCTCGCTCAATCCCCTCCAGCAACCAGCTTCCCCCACGAATTATAAACCCTCCTCTCCCCTTCCTCCCCTCCCCACCTGCCCCTCCCATCTCCAAAAACCTCCTCCTCAAACCCCGCACAAACCTCCCCCCAACCCATCCACAACCCCTGATCCGTCCACACACCTCCCCTGCCCCCCCTCAGATCCCACCATGTCTGCCCGCCCGTCCCGGCCGCTTGTGCCGCAGCGGGTCCCTGGGAGGAGAGCATGTGGGACTGGAGGAGCGCGCGGGCATGTCCGTGGTACCACATGTAGGGCCACCAGTCGTTGAGGGGGGGGTTTTCGTCGTGGAAGTGGAGGAGGGTGGGGATTGAGGGTACGTGGAGGTTTGTGCCGAGGGGTAGGCCGCTCCAGGAGATGTTTGGGGGGAGTGGGGAGAGCGCCGGGACTGGGGTGGCGGTGGTGGTGTTGGTGATGTTGGTTTGGAGAGTTTTTCGCGCTTTAGGAAATGGAGATCTTAAGGATGAGATGTCCTCTGGGAGAGTGAGGTGTTGGTTCCCTATCGGAAGTTCCGCTTGTAGAGCAGATAGGCCTGCCGTGTCATTGTAAATAAGGAATCTAATATCGTCGTGCGAGTGAGCCATGGTCTGAAACATTGCTACCCCGTAATCCAAGCCAATCCCAAACTCGTATCTCTGCCCTTCTACGGCCAGCATGTCGTTTATCTTGATGATGCCGTTTTTGGAGGCTTTTCCCAGACCTAGCTTATAGAAAAGCCACTTCCGGAGCCGGTCGCTAGCCCAACGGTTGGCTTGCCAGGCAACTTCCCTCTGATATTCCTGCTCGCCAAAGATCTCAGAGAATACGAATTGATCTCCAACCATGCCGCGTCCTTGGTCCTCGACTTTCATCACCGCCGTACTGTACACTGCTTTCACTGCTGCTGCTGGCCCAATAACAATCCCGGAGTTCAGGAACCGGGGTCGGTTCAGCCACCCTTCTGGGTCCTTGTCAGTCTCAGGCCCCCAGGCATTCTCAGGCAGTGTGGACTCCGGGATAGACTGACAAGCGGGGTCCTCTTTGGAGTTGGGCCAACATAGCTTGTCTGCAGCGTACACTACTGTCTCTGTGAATCTGGCCATCCTTTTGCTTTGCCAACGCTTGGAGGCAGTCATACCATATCTGCCTTTCAATCGTTCGTTGGCGTCCCTGACAGTTCGGTAGTATCTATCGATCATCACTTCTGGGGGAAGCTGGAGCCATGCGCCGTAGCCATCGATAATGAGCACAAGATCTTCATCCGCGATATGCCTCTCCTTTGCTAGGTAATTCCAAACACCCCGGATCTTGCTAGTGTGGGTGCTTTTACCCCAGTCATTCTCAAACGTTCTGTTGAAGTTGATTAAGGTGGGGGGAGGGTAATTAAGGATAAAAGCCGAGAGCAGCGTCTTGCACAGGTTAGGGTTGGTTCCCGAGGCAGGTATTATAAGATGGAAAGATGGCATGGTCTTGTTCACACTTTTGAAGCCAGCATTGCTATCCCTGCCGCCAGGTATCGTGGAGTTATCTGGAGAGTACTGATACGGTGTCCCAGAGGTGAACAGCGGCGATCCCCGAACTGTAAGGAACCTATAGCCGCCTATGAGGGTTCCTTTTTGTAACGCAATCTGGAAAATCAGGCATTTTAGCTATTGCCGCATAACAGAGGCAAAACGCTTAAGGGGAGGAAGTAGATACAACGGATTTATGGCAGCTTAGAATCACCAGAACAGCCCCCCGCGTCACAGTATGGGCACTGCATTTGCGCAAGTCCTAGTTCTATACAGGCCACGTCCGAGTGCGGCAATTCCGTACTAGGAGGGCGCAGTAGGGTTAGACCCACCTCTATGATAGGTTTATATAAAAGCGCCAGAAAAATCAACCCAAGCACAACGAAGGGCAAAACAGGATTGCCTCGCAGTAAGCGTATCAATCGAGTAAGGAGGTGGCCGGCAATGTTGCGCTGCGTAGGTGACGGACTATTGTAGGACCGATCAGGGAAAGGCATTGCCGGGTCTTGAATTACTGGCGTGTTGAAAGGATCTGGCTGCTTTGAAAGAGGAATTGAGATTTGGTGTTCGAGCACCCCGTTGACTTTGATAGGATCGATCAAAAATGGGGTTCCGGTTACGGTGTTATGTGGCCTTGTGGATTGATGTTACCAGAGAAATTACTAGCAGAGATACTACCACTAGTAACACGAAGACTTGGGGCAAATTTTTCGTACGGTCTGCGGCTGCCGTACGGGTCATACTAAAGCAGTAGAGACTTGTGGTCACCGTCGGCGCAGGTCAAACGAGAATCGCACGGGTTACTAGCCAAAAAGTAGCCTCTGGGGTTTATGAGACGAAAACTTCTGTATAATAACATTCCCGCCCATAACCGATAGAGAACTGGAAAGAGCGCTGCAGACTTTAGGGCCCAAGCGCTCACACCACCTGGGTAACTCCCTTGGAGGATTGAATGCCGGCGGATCTCCCCATATCTAGTCCCCCGTGTCGACCTCCCTATACGAAACGGTACATCAGCACATGTCTACAGGAACACTCAGCATAGCAGGTGGGAACTTACAGGTCGAGCTGTACTCCATTACTAACGCTATAATCCTCTAGTGTAAGTTCGTCCCTAAAAGGCTTTTCGCCTTGCCGTTTTAGCATGATCTCGTGAGGCTCACGACCAATTCTGGCGGCGACTTGCGCTTTGAAAAGCTCTGCACTGCATGTCAGTTTGACATGCCGATATGGGGAGGGGATGAGACTCACTAATGGGGTCAGATGCGAGACATGGAATTGCTGCTTTCGTCCCTAGCCGGTCGTTGACATGGACAATAATCATTGGCTCTTGGGAGACTGCAGCTTTCTTCGGCTTGCTTGGCTTTTCCAGTTTTTCAGATTTGTCCGGCTTATCCACCCGCTTCTCAGCTGCAGGTGCTGCTATATCTTTGTCCCTTGCTGGTGACCTTGGACTTCTCTGCTTCTTTCCAGTATCGCGATCATCTCTTCTGCTGTAACTCTCTCGACTGTCCCGTCCTCTAGCCACATCACGGCTATCCCTGTCATTCCTCCATGGGCCCCGTCCACCGCTTGTGTTCCTATCATCTTCGCGCCTCCGATCCTTCCATCTAAACCCGCCGCTGCCGCGATGTTCCTCTCTTCTTCGTGGGGGATCCCGCCGACCGTCATCGTCACGACGTCCGCGATACCGTGCATCATCCTCGGGAGAGCGGCGGCGAGGGGAGCGGGATCTCCGGCGATCTTCGTAGCCTGACATTTCGCGCTATTGCTGTAGTCAACTACCGATGCATCGCGTCATGAGCTCTTCGCACTAGCGTGTTCCTACAAATATCAAGGGAGCTGCTCTCCACTATATCGCCAAGCCTACATATTGGCCGTACCGACCGTTACCCTCCACCCTTTTGTCTCCCCGAGGAACTTCGACTCGAAATATTTCCACACTTTGAACGGTATTTTCAATTAAAATCAAAGCATCGCGAGTTGATCATAGGTTCATGTAGCGCAACAGCAGCTCTTCTACCCTCAGACTGTGCAACCTATATTATCCCAGTTCAGCAATTGCCTATCACCAGCCCATCGAGTGACTAGTAAGCATATTCTATTACACAGCATAGTTTATTGATATACACCTACAATTAGTGATTCCGTACGGGTTTGCTAACCTACATCCCGTGCGCCAATTGAATTAACGTCAACCCTACATTTCCACAGGCCAACTTTATCCTATCTCAATTCTATGCTTTCTACACATCAACCTTAAGCTAACTCAGCCGATCCACAAACACGACCGTTCATTGCTTCCCAAACTATTTGAGAATAGTGTCAGCACTCAATCCAATCCCGCACGACACGAGAGCCGCCAACAGTAGAAATATATCTTCGTTAGATCCCAGAAGGTTAAGGGGATAATCCCTCAATGGGCTCCCGCTCCCTATTGCGGTCAGGGCCGCGCCGATACGCGCTGGGGGGAGCCTGCTAAGGATTAATTTTGATTCTGGATGAGGAAAAACCATTCCAAAGATGGGGCTATGTACCTTTCCATTAGGAAGGAGGGGCTTCTAGCTTGTAGATGATAGGCATACATACCCTTTCTTTCAGTTCCAAATCCATGTCCCGGCACAGAACCGCATCCCGGTAAACCACCGCCAATAGTTGTTGGAAAGTCGCCTCGGCACGAGTTGTTAAAACTTCGGGCTAAGTAAAAGAATGGCAGCAACCCCCGCCGTTTAAACATCTCTAGATTCCCCCCCCAATGAGCCTGCCTCAATTCTACAATAATACTTAGATGAAGTAGATCAGACTTGTGTTTTACCTCTTCTAGGTCTAGCGTCTTGTGGTCTTCCCGGAGGCCACAGTGCCATACGAACACACCTAGTCGGTCCGCCTGAGCGGTGGCCCCATGTAGCACATCGGCACCTCGCCCACATGAAAATAGAAATATCCGGCATTAGTAGCGTGCCGGGGGTATCTCCCGGCCCCTAGCCGCCATACGTCTTATCACCTCCGCCCACCAGACCTCAATAATTTTACAACCCTTTAACCAGCAATATAGGGGTGCCCAGGATCTCTCCAGGTGATGTCTGGAATAGGTAGCTGACTACCTCCAAATCGTATCGAGTCTGGCAGTGGCCATGGCAGGCCTAGTCCATCTGTTCTTGCCGCAGATGAGCGCAGCGTTACATGAGTACATACTTCTTGCACTCTGTTGTTAGGGGGTCAGGCGCGGTTGGCGGCCGACGACTGGGTGTGCTGGTGGGAAGTTTGCCTAGTGGACTTCTGTAGTTCCTAAGGAGACCCAATGAGAGTGGCGCTCCCTGCACTAAGGGTTGCTTTGGCGTTACTGAGAACCGACACTCCTCGGGATATAGTCACTTTATCTAGAGCCCATCCTATTGCAGCTCGAGCATAGGGTGGCGGCGAATCCGGTAGCGGAAGCACACTGGGCCTAGCTTGCATTCCTAGCCAATACCTCCACGATCCCGCAGTTATCGCGGTTATCGCTACCCTCACTGTCTTTGTCGCCCTCAATCCCGTAAGCCTCTCGGATGCTGATCATTCTGATGCCGCGCCCACCAAGTTTAACCGCCATTGCGATACCGCCTCCCGTGTTCAGTTCCTCTTCCTGCCGGACTTCGAGCCGTTCTCCCAGCTCAGACGTAGATGCCCAAGGTCTCGGGTGGCTTAAAAGAGGCTATTAGTGACGTTCTGAATATCCTGGATGGTAACACCAGAGCCTGTCCCACGTTCCACCGCTAAATGACCTGCTGTCAAATTAGACGACCCACTCCCCCGCTATCCTTGACCCCATGGGTAAGATCACGCATACCCCCAGGGAGCCAAGCCCCACATCATCGGATAAATCCCTGTCGGCAGAAGCTAAGACGGGTCTTTATGCCAGCGGCGGGTGATTTAATCGCCGCCAGCTTCGCAATCCGATCTGGAGTTTTAGCTGTGTCGGAACTATTCCGGTCCGTAAATACTGATGTTTGGTCCCACAACTGACCGTTGACGATGAGCTCCCGCTAATTCGGCCATCCGCTCGCTGTAGCAACTAGAAATAACGATAATTTCTTGCAGCTGGGCCAAAGCGCTCTCTCAGGGGCCCGATCGACAGGGTGTAACTGGCGCCAACAAGTAGCCAGCGTACGACACCCATAATAGTATACCCGGGGTATGCTAGGAAGTGCAGCCAGTCAGGAAATAGGAGCGGTACCCCCGGCTGAGATCTCAGTTCGCTAAAACTTTTCGGCCCATATGGGTTCTGTGTTTAGAAACACGGTCGGGTCCTTTCCGTGGCGTGCACGATGCGTTTCCGAATCAGAAAACGAGAGGCTATGTTAACAGTTGGGAGGTAGTCCCGTTGTGCTAAGCAAGACCCCGGCCAAGTTCATGCCATCTGCGAGACCCATCTACCGTGTAAGATAAATTACCACCCCCGTACCCGTGCTATCTCTCAACAGAGCTTGTTGTGGAGCATGAATATCCGTCCAACAGCTTTCTTAATTGCGGGCTATGGTCCCCGCATTGTAGCACCTGTCCAACTTTCCCGTCCGGGACTTCCCTCTTATCCATACGAGCCAACCTCTCCTTGTCATTGCCTCCCCAGATGACTTTACGAGTGAATGGCCTGGTGTTCCTGTTGGATAATCGGAAATCCCTGAATATGTGAGTAGCTTATTTTATCGGCAGAATGCGGAGTCTTACACTGAACCGTCACCACCATAACTTGCCTTAAAATAGTACTCAGGGATTTGCCCTGTCTCCAAACCGCGCTTTTTGACATTGATGTCCAAGACCATCCAGCACTGTTGGTGTTCCATGTCAAACTGCCCTGGAATGTGAATGTAGTCGGCCTCTTTATTGAATTCCCGCCCTAAAACCATCGAACAGAAGTCATCCGTGAGCGTTAGGTGCCTCCGTATGGGTTCCCCTGGAACGTTGTCGGATAAAAATTTGATGACGACTCGTACTTGGCTGTTCTTATACTTCGAGAGCGACATTTGATGTGAGGCCATAGTTTTGCAAAGGTCGGTACAAGCGACAAAGCCTGGCAGAGAGTGGCGAACGTGATGGAGGAAGTCAGATTATAGATTACGAGACCGAAGGATGGCAGCACATCGCCGCAGGGATACAAGGTAAGCTCCTTGGCGATGCGGGGTTGACTGGTCCACTAGCTAACACTGGCGCGCTCCCCGCCAGAAATAGATTAGTTCGGCGCGCCCACGATAGAGGTGCGAACCCGGTTTATGGAGTTTTGTCCAGGGCGCAAGATGGTTGCATCAAAACGCTAACCACCAAGTCTCCTGCTGGGATTGTATGAGGTAAATTTACCCAAAACCATCAAACCGTCAAATCATACTAGGCTGTCTCTGGCACGTTTAGGTCATCCACCGGTCCTCGTGAACTCATTTAACAGAGGTCAACGTTCATCCCCCAAGTGATACGGCAAACGACTGATTTGGGAGCAGATGTGCGCAAACGGGTGGGCTCTGTACCGGGCATGCAACCATTTGCGAGTCAAGGAGATCAAGAGATGTCAAACTGCGCTCAATTCTGGTGTTCCATGCTCTCCGGACAATCGTACCGATGACTATGACTCCCAGGACGATGAGGATGGGTTATGTCTACCGTGCAGAGGGGAATCGCCACCCGACTCTGACTGACATACTGCAACGGTATGACTACTGTTGAAGATCCGCCAGCTTTATACTGACCCTGTAAGGTTATTGAGATTGAATGCACAACAAGCAGACACGTCTGGGCTGTGTCTCGACTTTATCCATCTCATATACCAAGGGCGGTGACCAGGTTGACAGGCTTGAAACAGCTACTATGGGTTCGGGGTTGCTGAGTTCTAGAAACTGCGGTCCCTTTTACACATGCGATACCGACGCGACTATAATTTTGTTGTGCATGTTGTTGATGTACGTACATTGATTGCAACTTTCAGGCCGTCCATGTCTGTGTTGTACGCTGTAGGTCCAGCTGGGCCCACGCGCAACTTAAACGATACAAGCTCCCAAATTCGAGCCAACCGGTCGCTCAGAAAACAGAACAAGAGTCTTTTCTTTTTTCCCCAGAGCAAATGTTTGCGCAGATCCCCAGCAATGCCGCAATTTTCGTGCACCAATGCACCAATCCATGCCGTCAGGATTATCAGTGCGCTTTCGGCAGAGCAAGGCATTACCGGGCGGGGCTCCAGGCAGCCAAGAGAACATCGACTGCAGAGAGTTGAATTTGACAGAGATTCATAGTTACAATGCCACTTCGTAAGAGTAGAGTAAATAAAATAGGCAAAAACACACCATCAGTCAAATTTACTAGTCTTGGGGTAGTGGGTAGAATGGTCACTCTACATACACGGGAAAGCAAGTGGCCGCGAGGTACAGCTACCCGCGCCAAGTAATCTAGCTAACTGCCCGGGCTCAGGAATACATACAGCCCCCTAAGGGTCCGACTATTATTTATTATTTAATGATTACATAGGGAAGGGGGGGCTCACGCAACACACCTACCACGCATCACCATCACCCCACCACCGAGCCGACCGGGAGGGAATATAGCGGATTATTTATAGATATATTGTTTTTGGGGCTAGGTGTGTCAGTAGTTGGATTAAGCATAAAATGAAGCGAGGCGATTTGTGCCGGGTTGTTGTGTGTGGGTGTGTGTGAGATTCAGATCTTTTATGCTTAAAATTTTGAATAAGAACCCATCTAAGGTGGGGGATTCTTTTTTATTTTGTTTTTTTTATTTTTTCGGGGGGCCAGAAAGGACTGGCGGTGAGTAAGTCGGGTTGTTGCTTGGAGGAGGTTGGATAAGGTACGCCAACCTCTCCCACTTACAACAAGGACTGGTTGGATGATGATGAGGCTTAGCTTTTCTCATTTGATTCGGCTTTGCTTTAGCTTTTGCTCTGCAGCAGGCGCCCTTCTCTAGTACATGGCAATTGTAGACTTTTCCTGTTGTGCAAGCCATGTCTTGCATAAGTTAAATTATCTCTTTCGCTCTGTTTTTCTCAGCCTTATTCAGTCTGCCCGTGGTGGAGAGACTCAGCTTTCCTTTGTCGCGCTGTCAATCTTGCTCCTGCTCTCGTTCATCGTCACCGAGGATTCCTCACGGTTTAGCCATTCTTCGATAGAATCATGCGTCTTACAGTCGGGCTTACTCTTTCGATCCGGCGCATCCCTATACTGGTTCTCGCCGTGTTGATACTGCTGTGGTGCACTGAGGCGGACGACGCGACTACGGCCACGCTCCCGCTCGTCACTATCGGCTCCGATGTAGCCTTCCAGGAACAAAGAGTTTGTGTTCAGAGCATCATAGGCAGTATTGGACAAGTACTTGGTTGTCCAAATGGTGGGAAGGGGTATCTGGAGAGTTGTTGGTGTCGGGCAGATCTCAGGCCAATAGCCTATTCATACATCAGTGGTGCTGCACCGACCTCTTGCGGCAATCCACCTGATCTTACAAGCGCAATCTATCTCTATAGCAGTTATTGCCACATAGAGGGGACCGTTACTCCTTTGACTAGTCGCGGTAAGTTAACTGTTGTTATTTTCTTGTTTTCCACGCAGGCTGACAGTATACTGATTGCTGACTAGATCCTAACGCTCCTACTACCACTGAGACTACTACTACCACTGAGGCTGCTACGACTTATTCAGTTACTACTTTGCCTTCTGCAAGTTACACTGGAGCGATTTATTCTGGCAGCATTCCTACATACGGCGGCAGCCCAGATTCTGGATCCGCCCTCCCAAAAATTAGTATGCTCCTTGTTGCTGGAGTTTGTATCCTGCGTGTTTGGGTCTAGAGCGAGACGGATTCCCCATGCGGCGCTTCCTTCTATGCAGGTTGAATGCTCCGGCATGTAGCACTTGTGCATACATAAATTGCTCTGAACCCGGACTCCTCATTGGTTGTACCTTGAAGCTCTGATGTCTATGATTTCTTTTTCTTATGCGCCGGCATCCCTAGTCTAATGAGAATTAAATAATGTCTGCCGTCTGAAAAAGGCTCTAGCAGAGATACTCGGACATACTTTGAGAGCTCAGCCTTGTATTGGCCTGCTACGCACTACTCTGTATATATATGTAGATAAAGGAAGCCCGTCCACCCAGCTGAAATTGTGGTAGCTGCTCTGCTTCGCATAGCCGAGTACGCGGACCATGAGGCAGTTTATCCATGCCGCTACCACACTCCTCTATGCTCTGCTGACGTGCCAAAACGCGGATGGCCGTGTTGCGTTGATCATCCCAACTCGGACAACCCAAGTTGTCCCCATTGCCGCTTCACCTCTGCCGAGAATCACTAGCAAACCACCGCGTCCTAATATCGGTAGCTATGTGAGACGCCAGGACCGATCGCCAGCGCAAATACTCCTCATTCAGGATTACAGTTCGACACTGGTCCTGACTGACTATCCCCCAAATGTTTGTGGCCTTGTCGGAGGGGATCCAGGTGGGTCGACAAGCTCCTGTTCAGTGGACGCCCACTAACAAGTCTCCGATAACTATATAGCTTTGGTCTACGGCTGCGCTGTTGGCGAGTCTTGTGCCGCTGTTGGTTCAAATCTCTGCTGCGCTGCCAGTGGCGGGTGCACCGATCTGGTCACTACATGTTATGGAGCGATCGAGACTGGCTCTCCCTACGAAATTACAATCAGTAAAAAGCTGGTTTGGTGAGCCCCCCCGCATTGTGCCGGCGCGTAAAGCTGGTTTCTTACGCTGCCAAAGTGGAACCTCCTACCCGTACTGTTACACCGCGTTGTATCCCGGTTATACTCGGTATGGCTGTTCTTTGGTGAACACTGTCTTGGACGTTGTGCCGGGTAGTAGAGTCCTATCCTACTACGCCGGCCAGACTCTTGTATATGGGGTAGGTGTGACAAATTACGATATTAGCGCTCTTTACTTCAGCGGTACTGTCGCTACCCCAACCTCCACCACTGTGGTTCCCACAAATTTCCTCAATCGAATCAACAGTGGTAGTCCGCCCTGCATCAACAACGTGACAGCTGCCTGTCCATCCCTGTATACTGCCATGCAACAGTGCTCGAACAAGACAAGCCCGGGGGAGTGCTTCTGTCCAAGCATCAAATCCATCAGCTGTCCCGGGGTATGCGCCACCGGAGAAGGACCAGCGTCCTATCTCAACTGGGTGCTCAAGGCATGCGATGGCAAGAACACGAAAAATGATAATGCATCGGCGCCCGCAAGCTCGTTCAGGCAGCAGTGGGTGGACCTCGACACGGTCGAAGATGATGCATATAACGCCCTCTTCCCTTGGCGGTGGCAGGTAAATCATCAACAGAATGCAACTGTTGGAGCGAATGCGACCATATATACTTGCCCATCCATCCAAGCTAAACTAGGCTCCTTCGCAGCAATTAACATTGTCGTCTTTGCTGTCGCAGCTATCGTTGGCCGTCGTACAGTGGTTAAGCGTATAACGTTTGGTCACTGGGGCAAAAAGGGGGACCACAGTGCTGTGGTGTTCACGGCTGTTCTCAGTGTCGCCCTCAACTTAGTCGCAAATCTAATCAATGCTGCGATCATTCGTCGGAACTCAGGATTTCAACATGTCAACATCGGCAACCTGCTTCTCCTTTGGGCGTCACGCCCTCGCCTGGCATGGGGAGCAGGGCTCTTGGTCAAGTTTGAAAGGGGGAAGGATATGTACACCAGCCTGGGTGCATCGGCAATCCTAGCGGAAGTTATCCTCCAGGTGATCGGTTCTGTGTACATTGGGATCACAGGCAATTGGGCTAGACGCTACCACTTTTACTTGGCACATCACCTGGACAATGTACCTCACGGACAGGATGCTCTAGTCATGTACGGTGGTGCAATACTCTGGCTTGTTTCCATCGGATTAGCTGCCATAATGGCCTTCTTGACTTACACATCGGTGGGTGTACTATTGGTAGACGGCCTAGGGAAAGTAGGTCGGGCCTCGGTTAGGGTATCAAAATACGGCTGGGACTGGACGTGTTGGCTGCTTATCTATTCCATAAAATTTATATGGAAGTGGTCGAAGGAGGGTGCGATCGTGCTGGGGAAATCAATTCGCTGGAGCTGGCGCTGGGTGAGGATAGGCACCACCAAGGCATATATTTTCTCCCTCGGGAGTGCCTATGATCATTTCCACTGGAATCGCCCAGTAGTGCCTGCGGATCCATGGTGGCCGCCAGGGGACCATAAGCCCCTAAAACTTAATCCTCTACCACAATTCCCATCCAATATACCCATTACTTCCAACAAAATTCCGGACAAATTTCTTGATGAACTCATCATCGTAATGTGCTTCTTAGTGATCCCATTTATAGGGCAGTGGCTATTTTGGACCGGATACCTACAAATGGCAGGAATTCTGTGGGTTGCCCGATTCCTAATTAATCGATCATCTATACTGACCCCCCATCTTCTCGAACCTAAGCTACTGTCCGCCAGAAATCTGGAATATGGCAGGCGTGTGGACTTTCTTCTCCATCCTCGGTGAGTCTCTCTCTCTTCTATATCGTCCCTCACACGGCTGGCTGCTGGTCGCCGTCATTGTCGTCGCCGATCTTCGGCAGGGGGGGAGATTGCTGATTTTTTTGGATTTTTTTTCTGGTTCCAACTACACAGGCGCATTTTTCGGAGCAGCATCCTAGAGAGTAATATGCAGGCAGGCTCCCCGGGCAGTCGGTTTACGCGGAAAAAGTCGAATCTGCCTGGTTATCGGGGGAGAGGTTCTTGCTAATTTCCGTAGCATGGTAAAATGGTAAATAAGTAAAACGGGGATATACGTACAACGATAGAAAACAAAAATTGAACTCCGTTGCATTATTTTCGATTTCGCTTCGCCGCCCACGTCTAACTTGTAACAATGGAACTTTCAGTCCCGCACATTTCAACCGGATATGCCCTTTGCTAGCCAGGCATGTACTAACTTGCGCTTGTTCGGGCAGTGGGGCCAGAGCAAGTGCCTATAGGCAACGATAATACATATCCTTCCCCATAGCTCATTTGGATTCGGTATGGCTAACTCCCTGCATTCAGTTTAGGAAGTGTACAATAATATTGTATGCATTTCATTATTGTTACACTGGCGTTCTGGCCCAGTTGGAGCCAAAAAAATAAAATAAAATAAAAAATAAAATAAAAATAACATAAAATAAAATTTGAAGACGACTTCCCTGATATTTGGCGATTCGAGAATCCACCTCTGTCTGGAATGGAATTCTACTCTCATATGCGCGCATACTTGCTTTGACGAGTAACGGAATCGCTATCGATCTGCATGTGAGTATGCTCTAGATGTTATACCTAGAGTCTTTCTGATGCTTGGCAGGGTGGTTTTGAGATCGATTGTTTCGTAGTATATTGTCTTGGATTTGATGGCAACCCCAACCACTCTCAGCGCTACCCCTTTGAAGTTTGTTAAAGCATCAATTCCTCATGGCCGTTTTATGCAACGTGAAGGCTCGAGGCCCCGAGTACGATTGGGATGAAGACATCTATCTCTTCTCCTCTTCCTCCAAATCGGAAACTAGATATTGCTGCTCGGTGAGTCGGATCGTGCAGCACCGCATCAATGCCGGATAGACGGGAGCAGCTAACAGATGGACGGTTTGGGTTAAAGATAGATATTTTTTTTTTATAACGAGGGATTCGTTCCATGCCGGCTGCTCATTCGACAGAACTTGAGCCAAAAAGATCACAGTATTAGCTGACAGGCTAATATGTTCCCACTCGTACCTATATCGCTGAGCTGGTATACCACCTGTGTGCAGCATGCAGCCAATACCTTGGCCACTGTAGTATTGTAAGTGAGGCACATGTGATTATCCAGTGCATAGCCAGCGCGCAGCCAGTGCGCAGCTATATCCGACCCTTATACCCAAAATATAAATTCACAAACTTTTTTCTATCGAGTCCTTATAACACTCTTGTCATATCTCTTTTTTTTTTTTTTGTTCTCCAGACCCTTGTAGTACCCTACCTATAACTTAATATAATAGATGTTTCATCAAACCAGATAACATTCTTCTAATCCTCTAGCTGCCAATCTTTGTACTCTATACAAAACTGAAATCTGGCTTTGTGTATTACCACAGTTAACTCTAGCTTCCAGGTAGGTTTCCACTTTCAAAGCCTATAAAAATGTAACACTTGTAGTGTTGAAGCCTCTGACATACCCACAAGAAATCCTAGCTCTTTTGCAGTCTCTTGAAGAACTTTCTTCTGTAATAACTTTGGGTTTTCTAGAGTGAGGTACATCAGTAAAATACTTATCTTTAAACTCTCTACTTACCTCAGAATCATAACCTCTTTCCAAAATGATTTTTTTATGCAATAAATTGTAGCTATAGATAATCCAGTAATCTTTTTAACTCTAGCAACAGAAATGCCTTCTTCTTGAAGTGCAAAGGCTTGTGCATGCAGGGCAATGGAGTTTTTGCAACCGGGCAGCATTTTGGTGGGGTGGGGTTGAGTGTTACCTAACTGGAGGTTAGGTGGGCATTCTCAAAACCCCCGCCGTGAGCCTCTGTACACACAGCATCTTTCCTCCCCACACTGAGGAGGGTATTAGTGGCCGGTGGGTAGGGTGCTCAATGCTCTTGTTCGTGTGCCTACATGCTACGGAAAAACG
>JAJDFE020000620.1:0-22211 GCA_021527465.2 Geoglossum glabrum | reverse complement strand
TGACGTACGCTTTTGGCGTGACCTAGCAATCGAGTACAGCATTCTCAATGTGCAGAGTGATATGCTGGAGGTAGTGTAGGTAGTATTTCGGAGGGGCCTGGTTTGGAGAACTTTCGGTATTGACTGCTGAACCCTATCCCCTTCGGAAAAGCTGTATGATTCTCGAGGGACGCCTTCCCTTAAGGGGGACTCTCCACAAGGGAAGAGATTTAGGGGCTCAAAACGCCATCTCAGGAGAAGTATGCTTAGCATTATTACAATGCTTGATACTCGTTGGAGGGGATAGGAAAGAGGATATCAAAGGAGAGTTGGTTTCAAAGAAAGGGTATTTCTGAGCAATCCATTTCGGCAGATTCCATTCAGATTCCATCAGATAGTATATAAGGAAGCCAGGTAGAAAAGGGGGTGGGCAGGGAGGCGGTTGATAGAACGCTAACCTGCTCCCATGACGGAGCCCCAGAGCCTGACTGTCTTGTCGCCGGATGCAGATGCCACTAGCTTGCTGTCTGGCGAGAAGGCTACACTATAGACTATATCTGAATGACCCTCGAGTATACAGCACACTGCTCCCCAGGCAGAGTCCCAGAGCCTGACTGTCTTGTCATTGGATGCAGATGCTACTAGCTTGCCGTCTGGCGAGAAGGCTACACCATGGACCCCACCTGAATGACCCTCGAGTATACAGCACGCTGCTCCCCAGATAGAGTCCCAGAGCCTGACCGTCTTGTCGCTGGACGCAGATGCCACTAACTTGCCGTCTGGCGAGAAGACTACACTATAGACTATATCTGAATGACCATTGAGTATACGGTGCACTGTTCCCGAGGCAGAGTCCCAAAGCCTGACTGTTTTGTCCCTGGATGCAGACGCTACTAGATTGCCATCTGGCGAGAAGGCTACGCCGTAGACCTCACCTGAATGGCCCTCGAGTATATGGCGCACTGCCCCCCGGGCGGGGTCCCAGAGCCTGACCGTCTTGTCGTTGGATGCAGATGCCACTAGCTTGCCGTCTGGCGAGAAGGCTATATCCCAGATCATACCTGAATGGCCCCTGAGTATACGGTGCACTTCTCCACAGGCAGAGTCCCAAAGCCTGGCTGTCTTGTCCCTGGATGCGGACGCCACTAGCTTGCCGTCTGGCGAGAAGGCTATATCCCGGATCATATCTGAATGGCCCTCGAGTATATGGCGCACTGTTCCCGAGGCAGAGTCCCAGAGCCTGACCGTCCTGTCGTAGGACGCGGACGCCACTAGCTTGCCGTCTGGCGAGAAGGCCACACGAATGACCTCATCTGAATGACCTCTGAGCACACGGCGCACTGTTCCCGAGGCAGAGTCCCAAAGCCTGACAGTCTTGTCCGTGGATGCGGACGCCACTAGCTTACCGTCTGGCGAGAAGGTCGCTCTATAGACAAAATTGAGATGGCCCTCGAGTATATGACGTGCTGCCCTTGTGGCAGAGTCCCGGAGTCTGATAGTCTCGTCGGATACGGAGGCCGCCAGTTCGTCATACCTGTCCTGCTCATACCTGTCCTGCTCATACCGGGTAACTGTGTTTGTGGTATTTTGCACTGGCCTAAGCATAGCGAGAGGCTTTTCAGTGAACACTGGGTTCACCAGGGTATTTGGTTTGGACATAGTAACATCTAGAGTGGTCCAGCGCGCTGATGCCTCTGTTGTCGGATGTTCTGGAGAAGGTATCGCTTCCCCTATCACAGGGCTAGACCTATGCATAATGTTAGTATCATCGGCTAAATTAAAGAATGTTGAAACTTGTCTTGATGGACAAAAGAGATACCTTTGCATTTCAGCAGATCCCCTTGGTGATAACGGTTTTCGGATCCAGATATGTGATAAGGCATCCCTTGCAGTCAAGCGGTCCTCCGGCATTGGAGCCATTAAGCTAAATAGAAAGTCACAGCCTTCTTCACTAACATTATGTGCCCGTAGCATCTCTATAGGAAAAGGTGAAGCTCCTCTGACATATGCTCTCAAGGATCTGATTGGAAAAGGCTGCTCTCCAGTTAAAGCACGAAAAGCAATCTCACCCAACGACCAGATATCAACAGCAACAGTGTATTCTTTTCTAGCCCCGAAGTCACTGTCGTCCAAAATGCCATGCTGCGCAAGTACTTCCGGTGCGAGGAAGCCCAGAGTACCACTGAAAGTCCGAAGGGCCGTCAGACCCTCTTCAGCTCGCTTGCTGATCCCAAAATCACCTATTTTCACCCACCACTCTGGGCCTTTGGATTGTACAAGAATATTCTGCAAGTTTCAGCTATATTTGGGCGATAGAGGATGCACGAAAAGCTATAGCTGTATGGGGGGGAAACAAAACTTACATTCGGTTTTAAATCCCGATGTGCAAACCCATTATCATGCATAAACAACAGGCCCTCTAAGACTTGGTAGGTAATCTGCTGCGTATCTTTTTCTGGTAATGGTGACGAAAGGTAATTTTGGAGATCACCAAGAGGAAAATATTCCATAGCGATAAACACACACCTAGGACTCTCATACCATCCAAACGATTTCACAAAGCACATATTGTACTACTTTTTTTATAAGCCTCTAGTAGTTTATGAGAGAGCGGAGGTGGATGAGTAAACTTTTTCGTACCTTTTGATGGGAGAATTTGGCGATGGCCTCTAACTCGCGGCTATAATCAATAGCCCCAGACTGCTGCACGCCCTTTTTTATCTCCTTGATAGCCCTATACTCTCCTTCACTACCATTCGTGACTAACCTCTCCAGCCATACAGTTCCAAAAGTGCCAGTGCCAAGATATCCGCGTCTTTCCCAACGCTCTTCCTTTCTGATCTTTCGTTGACGAGGATTCGCTCCAGAGACATTGTAGATGTGTTGTGTATACTTCTCGTAGAACGCGGTCTCGAGTTTCGAGTCTCGGACGAGGTCTGAGACTGGCGGCATCGTGCCTGTAAGATATCAGCCTCGTAATGGTACGGAGTTTGTGATAAATAATACAGTCGAGTCGCGCTGCAAAAACCTCGCGTTATAAGAATTACTGCGCTATGAGCATATGAATACGCGGCTCCACCCCGATCTCAGGCCCTTACTATAAGAATGATCGCGCTATAAGAATGGAGTCCATCGCCCCGACCATATTCTTAGACGTGCGCCTCCCCAGCCGTTACCCTGCGCAGCTCAGGTCAAGATCGACCCCACTACACAACCTACAGTTCTTCACTTGGCGGATGCTGTTCAGTGATGTGGCATTGTGCTCCGACTTGCAGCCATACTTGGACGTTACCGGACCACCATCATCACTAGACAAAGACATCAGACTGTGGGTGGGAAAGGAGCTAAGCAACGTCAGCCTGCAGAATGAGTCGTCACTATTACCATGTGTATACATGAATAGCGCGGGACAAATCTTAGACCGGCCAGTCGCCCTCCTGAGGCTGCCACCAGAAGGAGGAAGTGCTATGCAAGGTACGATCCGTGTTTGGATGGGCAGTACGATGGCCATTATGATAGTGGTGAGGAACAGAACATCGTCTTCTACGGTGAAGATGAAGAAGAGACTGCTGGATGGAGAAGAAGGTTCGGGAGAAGCTCGATAAATGGATCAATGGGGAGATACAACAGGCTGGTAGTATTTAATCATATTGTTCTCAACTTTTGGGCTCATTTTATTATTATCATTATTATCATTACTACTGTTATTATTACCTGTTGCTATGGAGTTGGAATTGAGGGATTGGTGGGGATAAAAAGAGATATATTTCTAGTCCCAAACATCAACTTTTATTTTAATTTTAGCCATGCGTCTAGTCTACGTCCGAATCTATTACAGAAACAGGGCGGGGGAGGAGGGTAATGTTGTGGTAAGAGATGCCTGAAAATGCCTGTGCAAAAAAAAAGGAAAAAAGCGATCGCTCGCCATATTAATAGACCGGGAAACCTATTAACCATTACTCGTGAGTGGGATCGTGAAGTGGCGTGTGTTGAAACGTGGCCGGATAGCCCCCCTTTCTAATTTCTTAATTCTCCGATACCCCAAAAGCCCTCAATGTGCTCTCTAGTTTCGTGTTCATCTCATCCCACTCCCCTTGCTCTGTACTCAACGCCGTAACGGCCCCCCCAGCACCAATCCTCCAGACCTCATGCGCATTTCCCGCAAAACCCTCCGCTTCCGGTTCACACGCCGTCACACAGTCCAACTCCTCGTCCCGGCGTATCGCTGAGCGGATTATGACGGAAAAATCGCCGCCGCCGCAGACGGACATATAGCCTAGAACGCCAGAGTAGATCCCGCGGGGGTGGTGATCCTCGATGTGGTGGAGGAGTTGACAGGAACGGTATTTGGGTGCACCGGTCATAGAGCCGGGGGGAAGAGCCGTGGCCAGGACACTGACGCCCGTGAACCCGGCCTGGGAGCCCCCTTTCTCATAGCCACTCGGTTCCTCGGGCGGGGGAATCCAGGGGCTTGGAGTGGTAATGTGTGCTTCAATGACGCTCACGAGCTGATAGACAGTCTCGTATTCTTCAACGATCATCAACTTTGGCACCTTGACTCCCCCAGCACCGGCAATGCCATAGAGATCATGTCTAATGAGATCAACAATCATCAAGTTTTCCGCCCTCTCTTTATCTTGTCCTAGAATCCATGCAGCCATCTCTCGTGTCACTTGCGGGTGTTTCTTGACCGTCCCTTTGATTGGCCGCATCTGACACAGTCCGTCTCGGGTCCAACTCAGGAACCGCTCAGGGCTGCTGCTGATTATGGTTGTTTTGCCAAGCTGCATGAAGGCTGAGAATGGAGCGGGATTCCGATATCGAAGGGACTGGTACAGCTGCCAAGCAAAATCATTGCGGACAAGTTGTCCATCTCGGTGAATATAGTACAATGGTAATTTGATTTTCGTCTGTGCGGTAAGACAAAGCTCATATGAATCTCCAGCGCGGATAAATGCCTGGCATTTGCGAATCTTCTCTTTGTACGTCTGCTCGTTCGGTTTCATGACTGTGCTCCTCTGAACGCACTCTTTCAGTTCCGGTGTGAAGTGGAAACTACGGGTTTCGGGTGGGTTTTTGTGATCGCTAATTCCCAGGTAGATGATGCTGTTAGTAGCTATATCGACCCACTGTTCATCGCCCCCTTTTATGCTCTGGACGCAGAATACACCGAGGTGGCGATCAATGACGATGCTCCTCTCGATGAAGTAGAAGCTCATATCTGGATCGTCGCCATTATCAGCGGTCGTCACTCCTAGGGTGTTGAGGCCCATCTCGTAAGTGCTATAGCCCATGAACCCTCCCCAGAATGGTGACCATTCGAGTCCTCCGGTAGCTCTCCTCTGCTCCAGGTACCACCTCAAAAAGCTCCATGGGGAGCAACTGAGCTTCCCGAGGTCGTGAGATCGACTATCCGGCCGTTGGGTATCATCGGCAGTTTCGACAATGACGTTCTTGCGCTGTAGATAATCAAGCCTTGTAGTTAAGCCAGGATATACAAGCCCAATGATGTGATATCTGCTCAATTCATGGACATTGCCCGCAGACTCCAAGATCATGAAGCGTTGGTTCACAGAACGCAGCATCTTGCAGACCGAAGCGACACCAGCATCCGGTAAATATGCCTTCCGAGATATAACAATCTCGCCTATCTTATTTTGCCTAGACTCAGCTTTCGGGAAAGATTCTTTTAGTATCTACGGGGTGTTAGACATGTCTCCCGCAGTTGTGACCGGGGTTGAGTAATACCTCTGTAGGGGACTGGATGACAGCTCCTTTGGTCTCAAGGCTACTCATGGGGGACCGTTTTCGTTGGTGTCTACCAATAGGAAACCCGCCCTGAGCGACCGGAGTACACACGCGGACAGGTACTCTCTGCCTCTTTGAGTTCCACTCACCCACTTCCTTCCACCAGTTGCGAATAACCTTCGTGCTATCGCTGCCGGTGCAGATAGACTCTGGGTGATACTGCACACCCCAGAATGGCTTACTGGCGTGCTTTGTTGCCATTAAAACAGCACCATTATCCTTGTCGAACGTCCACGCTAGTGGCTCGAGTTGTGGCGATAGGGAGGTCGATTTCCACAGGTCCCCTGGCTGTTCAACTGCCTTGAGTACTTGAATGTCATGGCCAATGTTTGCGTGTAGCGAGTGGTATCGTGTGGCGTTAATGACTTCAACCCCTGAAAATATTGATGTGTCTGAGTGAATGATTTCCGACACAATGCCATGCTTTGGCTCCTTGAGCTTCTCGATCTCCCCACCAAATGCCAGAGCCAAGCTCTGGAACCCGAGGCAGACACCTAGGACGGGAAGGAGGTATTCGTCGCTCAGTGTCCAAAGCATATTAATGATACCGACGTCGCCCGGATTTGCTGGCGTGCCCGGGCCAGGACTTACGACGACGGCATCTGCCTGCTTCAGTAGATGCAATAATTTACTCGGTTCAGTGGTAATCTTCACGATGCATATTGAAGCACTGGTGGTCTCGTGCAGTAATGATGCAAGATTATTTGTAAACGAGTCAAACGCGTCAATTAGGAGGATATGGGGCGTTCGTGGCAGGTCCAGTGCGCTGGGTGCTATCTCCATGGAGTTGTTGGTCGTGTTTGGTTTATGCGCGGCCATGGTTGGTGGTTGATGGTACAGACTGATCCGTTGACTGGATATGTAAAACAATACTTAGCGGCTCAAGCTCCGAATAGTTTTTCCGATCCGGAGGCTCAACTGGGGAAGCAACGCGACGTGTATGACTAAGCAGCCAGCAGACTTCTTCACATCCCGGGACACAAACTAGATATTCATACGTTTCACCGTAACACTAGCCACCCCGCACCGATCGCTCTGGCGTCATTGCAGATTTGCTGCGCTTGGAGCAAACAGAAGGGCCGACTATATTGGGGCTTTCTTGGGTGCGTGGCAAAGTAATCATCTCTATGCTGCTGGTAGCACTAGCGTTCCTTCTTGCCAGCGGTGATTCGCCGCCTATGTCCATGGCTGGCCTAGGAGGTGATTCCCCTACAGCGCGATTGGCGAGTCTTCGTCGGACTCTCGGGGTGCTGACCCCTCTGTTGCCGACTGCAGTCATCTTGAACTGCCGCTGACCCGAGTCTGGGCCAAATGGACTCTCCTCCACGCCCTCTTGCCCAAAAGTAGTAATGCCATCGTCAGACTTACTTACGGCTAGAGGATCGTTGCAGAAAACTGCTAGGAGCTTGTCCACGACATCGCGCATGTAGTCTTGCTTCAGCGGCGTTGTAGCAATGTGACGGCGCTGACCATGGTCCAACCACGACCTGTTAGCAAAGCCCAAGCATATGTGACTGAAGAGAGAGCGATCTATAAACTTACGAAAGCAAAGCAAGCACCCTTGAAGGTCTGGTGGTAGACGAGCTTGTACTCATCGATCTCCAAAGAGGCTTGACTGTCAGTCGTGACAGGACCATCTGATATACCTCGGAGCTTGTTGGGTTTCTTTTGTTGCTGTAGACCATATATACGCATTCCTGTCATGACGATGCGCGACAACATCTCTTTGTTCCGGATTTCAATGGTTTTCGATGTTTCGGGGAGGTCAAGGGGTTTCAATATGCCTGTCTGGGAAACCTGGTGTCCGCCATCGCCTTTGGTAGTGTTGGTAAATGTGGGTAGCAACGACTGCTTGGCATCATTGAGTGTATTTTGCTTATGTGTGCTTTGTGTTTGATCCGTTGGTTTTTCCTCTTTAGATATAGCAATATCCGGTAGGTGGGGAGACCCGGACCTTGACAACCAATGGCGCCGATTACCAGAGTTTTGCGGCTTTGTGCTAATGGAGCCCTCTCTTGATGATCTACCGAAATTGGCTGGGTTCTCCCCTGTTTCGACTGGGGGTTCAGGTCCCGCGTTCAGAGTACCCGCTTTGATCATGACGGATTGAGGAGTTAGTAGAGGAGGGGGTCCAGAGTTAACAATATCCTGGGGTGTGTTTTTGCCATCACTCCTCCTTGATTTTCTAGACTTTTCGGTGGTGTCCTCAAATAGGGGTTCGCCTCTCCTACGCTTTAGTAGCGGTTGAGTTTTATGCCTTTTGTTGTGGGTTAGTGGGGGTAAGAATTGAGCATCAACAGACCCTAATTCTTGGAATGCTGCTTTGAGTGTTGTGAGATCCTCCGTATACACCCTAGCAGTAATGGCTTGAGCCTCTGAATAGACCCTCTCTGAAGATAGTAGTAGAGCATGAACACGCAGCTGTTTCGCGACGGCGGTGGCCGCTACGCTTCCACTGACTGCTGCTGGTAGTGTCGGCGAAGGAATTGGAAGAGGGGTAGGAAGCTGTCCAGCTTTTGAATTCTCCGATATTGCTCCGTACAACAACACTTCTGTGATCTTCGGGCCTGTCGTTGCCTCTGAATTTAAATCTGCCCTATTAGAGTGGCCATCTACATGGAGTAGAACTCCAATATCCGATTGGACCCTGTGGGTATTCCACCACCCCGTATACCCTCCCCCATCCGCATACTGACCAGGGCTGTTAAAAAAGACATTCCGGAACCATGATTCCGTTGCTTCGTTATCGGTCCAAACGTCAAGGCCTCGTCCGACAACCAGGTACAGCGGAATTCGCGAGGGAACAACGAATGAGAGAAATGAGAGCTCTGTATTCTGTGGTATTAACGCTTTATTTCCCGGCTTGAAATTGCTGGAGGCCGTTAGGGAAATGTCTCAACGTGGTCTGTCAGCAAGGGTCGCCAACGCTTTGAGACGGGATATACCTTGGAGAGGGGCGGAATCGTTGTCTAGCGTGATATCTCCTGACCAGAGCTGCTTGCTTCTAGTCATGATTTGAGGACCGGGTTGGTTGGGAAGCAGTGGGGTTGCCGTGTTGCGACGCGCTCGCGAAAACATGTGATCTCCGTGCACTCTTCTTGTACTCCACGCGCGAATGTTCTCCCCGATCGTTTGCGAACCTAAAGCGAACCTGGACAGCCTACGACTTTTTAAAAATGGATATTCCACAAGAACCGCCGCTGGATGAGATGCAATGGCGCGCTCCGCATATCGCCCAGTCAATGGGTGGAATTCATACAAATTCAGGGGGGTGTGCTCTTGGTATCACCTCTGACTTTGGCACTAACTAGCCCATAGTCCTCCCATATTTCTATCAATGTCCTTTCTTCGATCAGACATCGAACAACGCAACTCTGATGACACAGGCTACGTACAATGCCTCCATGCTCCATATCCTCCAGACCCGTGAAGCATTTGAAGGGCGGTTGCAGACGATGCAAGGACTAGAATTCATGGTCGCCTTTGAGCCTTCACGATCAGTCGGATCCCAAGACGGGTCTGAAAATGTGTGGGTTGTCAGAAAGCAAAACCGACGGAAAAGGCCAGGGCTAGAAGACGAGATCACCGTCCTAGGTTCTTACTTTGTGGTTAATGAGAATATCTACATGGCGCCCTCAGTAGGCCTTGTCATTAATAGCGTAATGGTATGCGGAAAAAAAATATTTCGCTGCTAGCGGGGATCTCATGCTAATACCTAGCTCCTTAGCTCTCTACCTTGACGTCTTTAACAAAGTTTCTATCGACGGCCTCTTCTCTCCCAAACTTCACCCCATCACTGGGGTATACATACATCCCCCCAGTGGTTAAGTCCCTCGCACCCGCCAGTACTCAAGCTTCGCAAGCCAGCAAGGAGAGCACACCTATGCTGGGTGCCGATTTGCGGAATGCCAAGACCATGGTATCGTCCAGTGCATCTAAACCCGGAAGCAACTACAGTGATGAGCTCGCTCTAGCAGAGTCTTTCCACCTGTCATTACGCCATAGTAGTGAGTATATGGATGAGAATCCACTGGTCGGAGAGCCGGGGGCATTCCATCTCTCTTCAACGCATGCACATGCGCAAGCCCAGAACCAGGCTGCACAAAGTAAAGCCTCGCTGCCAGCGGCATCCGCGCCTACAGTGATATCAACCTCGCCAGCAACGGGGAGGAAGGGTTCGAGAGGCGGAGGGGAAAAGAGCCCGATAAGCCCTACAGTCCCAGGGAAGCCTAAACGACGGAAGAGTAAAGCCGCTGTTTCTGGGAGCAAACCAAGTCCGACATAGGTAGGACGGTCAAATTATAACGCTCCCCATGAGATTTTATTATTTTCGACAAGTATTACACCGCCTTGAGCCGCAGGCTTGGCGCGGTCGTCCTCGCAATGTATGTACAGTGGATAGCCCTTACGCCATATGGTCGGCTATGAGTTTGGAAGGAAAGCAATGAAAGCAATGCAGCCCCCAGAACCTCTCTTGAACCACCTGTAATGGCGCCTTCTTCCTCCCCGCCGTTCCCTCCCCACACCCACCCCCGAGTTTGGCTCATCACCTCCGCAAGCTCCCCCCTCCCCACCCGCATGATCCGCCGGGTTCTCGGCCATGGAGACTTTGTAGCTGCTGGAGTGCACGGCCATGTGCTCGAGCGCAATGATGAGCGGAGTCGGGCATTTCGCGTATTACAAGCGGATATGGAGCAGGCAGGGTATGGGCATCGGCTGAAGGTTGTCAGGCTTGATGTTAAGTAAGGATTCCCATTCCATCCTTCGGCCTCGGTGCGAAACTAGGGAACTGAGATCAACGCTCCGTGGGTTGACAGGAATGTGGGAGAGTGCCAGAGTGCGGTTGCGGAGGCCGTGAAGGCGTTTGGGAGGATCGATATTTTGGTTAATTGCGGATCTGAAGGTGAGCGTGTGCTCGGCCCTTGCAGCTCAAAGACTCTGTATCAATGCTTATGCGGACGGCCCAACTTCACTTAGCTGTGGTAGGGACGGTGGAGGAGCTTTCAACAACACCGGGCGCATTAACGCTGGTACGTGATCAGTTTGAGACGAACTTCTATGGGCCTCTCAACATCATCAAAGCCGTTATACCTGGGTTTCGGGAGAGACGAGCAGGCCATATACTGGTTGTCACTGGTATTAGTAAGTTTTCCGCCGACATTAGAACACAACACAATTGAAGACCACACGAAAAGGTCCGAAGCGGCTGAAGAGGCTCATTTTATCGTAGCTTCGTATATGGGAACTCCGAGTCTTGGGATATACTGTGCATCCTCGTGGGCTCTTGAAGGGTTTTGCGATGTGGGTCCTTTCGTATTTGCCTAGATGAGGTGGTCTTAGATGCTAAGTCAATAACGGAGATTCTGCACAGAGTTTGGCCTATGAAGTGGCTCCGTTTAACGTTAGAATAACCATCGTCCAGCCCAACATGGAAGTCGTCGTCCTCACGAACAAAATCACATTCGCTCCTCAGCTGCCGCAGTACTCTGGACTCTCGAGTCCCGGCTCTAATGTCCGTTCACTGCTCGCGAAGGCTGTGTCTCAGCACCACGAACAGGAGGGGGATAGTGGTGACGGCAGCAGCGGCAGGGGGGGCTCTTCGGCGGGAAGCAGGCGAAGAAAGCCAGACTCATCTCCTCCGGAGATGGTCTCTATATCCCCATCACTGCCGTCATCGGCCGAGAATGCCCTCTTGGAGGAGACCATCCACGCCCTCACCGCTATCGCAGGGCACGAAAACCCCCCGGCGCATCATATAGTTAGTCATGACGGTGTGGCCTCGGTCAAAGAGAAGCTTAAGACGGTGACGCAAGAAATGGAGGATTTTGTCGAGGCTAGTTCGGCGGTGGACGTTTTCAAGAGCGAAGATGCAGCAGCCGCAACGGCCAAGCGCTGTAAAAGTTGAGGGCTGAAATAAGTTGGGGGAAGCTGGTATTGTATTTGGTCTTTGCTGCCCCTGTGATACAGAGTACAGTAATGTTTATCCTGTGGAGTCGAAAACAGCAAGGGGTTCAGGCGAATAGGATGGGCAGGGTAATTTCTTTTCCCCGCTCCCCTTTTTTTCCCTAGTCTGGCTAGCACCATGCTGGGGGCTTTCGAGCTGTTCATGCAATCGCAGCACAGCCATCGGGTCTTGTGCCCCCACATCCCCAGGCTCATTTCCCTCGAGGGCCGATGATCTGGATTTGTGCGACAAGTGGCTGTGTACATACATGAGGTATTACGATATTATGCATCGGACTCGGTACTTTGACTCGGGCCAAGTCGGCACTGGTCGCCGCCAATGGGTGTGGTTGCACAAAGTTCAATCTAACTTCCGACACACAATCGCAATTGACGAATGGCATCGATCACATGGCGTCTCGTATTGCTCCATGGGGCAGGGTTGCCATCACATTGTATTTTGTTTTTCGAGCTTGTGTACGGACTCACTACTCTACTCCGTATTATGCCACGACGCTATAGTAGACCGCGCGACCTAAAATTGAACACCGACCGCGACACTGCATAAGGTGCCGAGCGGGCCTGTTCCGTGCATTCCGTAGGGCCAGAGCAATACCAGTAGCACATTCTGGGGAGGCGGAGCTTCCTGGCTTTGCTGGCTAGCTGGAATAGGGATAGGCGTGGGCAAACACGAAGGAGCCCGTGTTTTCTCTGCTCCGTCGATGGATGTCGAGCGCGGCTCGGCTGAGGGCATCGAGTTATATTATGGCTCTACCTGCGTTTTTCCTTCTCTTTTCTGCTCTCGTTTGGGATTTTCACTCGTTCATTTTCTAGTCGTACGCCCAGAGCATCGAGTCTCGAGGTGGAAACAGTCAGGACGACGAGGTACTGCATTCGTTCGTTTGATCTTTTGTTGCCAGAGAATAGGAGGCCTTCATTTCCCGTACTCCCTTGCTAGGGCGAGTCATTCAATCGACGGAATATCGGTACACAACAGTTCATCATGAAATCTTCATCGCCCATCTTCTCTGCTGCTACCCTCATCCAAGTAGCTGCTGCGGCCCGATGGATTGAGCCTTCTGCGACGCCCGTCGGAGAGTGGGCCGGTGGCATGGGATTCTCGCCCATCCCCACAGAGGCACCAGGCCCAGCGATAAGAGGAATCAGGATACCCAAGGAACTGCGCAAGAGACAGAGTTTCCCAGATAACTGGTGTGGTTACGTTAACGGGGACGTCGGTGAGTTTCGCTCTACTACTTGGATTTCTATTTTTGAGCTCGCCCCTGGGAGAGCGGGTTGTATGAGATCGGGATCGGAATAAATTGGACGTGTAGGCTGATTCGGTATGGTGATATAAGATGATGTTCTATCATGTGGTTTGCTGTACACCTGTGTCCAGTCTGACACAGCAGTTGGCTGCTGTGGTTCCGAACCGATCGCAGCATGTACTGGCCTCTACACTTCTTGCGTTGGCTTCGATGACACCTGTGGTTCGGCTTGCAGCGCCAACAAGAAGATCCTCAAATGGTATGCCTCTTTCCCCTATCAATCACTTTCACAATAAGACCTGCGTCTAATCATTACTCCACAGCTCGGGCACCTCCCTCCCCTACTGTGCAACATACACTTTCGCTAGCGAATTGGTGAACTACAATTGTGATGCCCTGAGCGGTGTTATCTCGAGCGTCGACTTTCTTAGCGACATCGGCAGTGGGACTGCTCCAGTCCCTTCCCTGACCTTCCCCACAAGCCGCTTTTCAATTTCTACTAGCAGTTCCACCTCCACCCGCTCGTCTTTCACTTCTGCTAGCTCTTCAGACTCAAGCCCAGGCTTTCAATTCACGACCTCACCAAAGCCACGTAAGAAATCCATTGGTTCGGGCGCGATCGCCGGGGTTGTAGTCGGTGCGATTGCTATTATCGGATTGGTTGCAGGGCTGGCTGCGTTTTTCCTACTGAGGAAAAAGCCCGGTGCCCCGATCCCACCTATGCAACAGCAGCAACAATATCAAAACCCCCCAGTGACCGGGCCCTATCCGCCACCACAACAGCAGCAATACGCCCCACCTCAACAAGGGCCTTATTACCCCGGTGCCCAGCCCGTCCCAGGGGCAGCAACTTCCTTCTACGATGCCAAATCACCCCAGTCCCAGACCAATGATGTCCCTCCACAATACCAACCCAACATCCACTCCCCTCACCCCCCACAACAGGAATATGTGCCCTTCAACCCCGCTGCCGCTGCATCTCAACCAAGGGATAGTGTGGCCAAGCCAGGACAACCAGTCCCAGAGATTTCAGGCACCGAGGTTGCAGGCGGGCCAAGCAGAGTCACAAGTCCAGTTTCAGCCGTCGGGACCGGCCATGCCGGGAACCAGCAGGGCTACGAGGTAGGATCAACCAGTGGGCCAGTTTACGAGATGCCCGAGGGAATGCATCGGTAGGCCTATAATAATCCAGAAGAGGAAAGCTCAGGAACTACAAGGCTTTTTTTTCCTTTTTTTCCTTAATTTGGCCTTTTGCTACAAAATACCGTTCCCTTCAACAACTCATGTCTATGCTACACTATAGTTTTTTTTTCTGTCTATCTTATTACTGAGAAAAAAATTTCCCGTGGAAACCCGAATCCAAAATCACGAAAAGTGTCGCAAGAGACGAAGGGGGGTAAAGAGAGAGAGAATAACGTCATCGTATTGCTCGGGAGTTTCTAGCTATTTCACTCACCCTATTAAAGCCTTTATATCTTGCCCTTGCCCTCGGACCCCCTTCCAAATGGAAAATAAAAAGTCTTCAAGTGTAAATTCGAGGCTTCATCGAAATGTAACTTTTTTTTCTTTTTCTTTGCCGTTGGAAAAAAGTTGAAGTGAGGGGGGGCTTTACGGTTATGTGTATGTCTGTCTGTCCGTCCGTCTGTGTTTTATTTTGTTTTTTTTATGTTTGTACCTATTTATTTATTTACTTTTTCTTTTTTTCTTTTTTTAAAGGGGAGAGATGTAATTAATAGTGAAGGGAAAATACAGGGAAAAAAAAAGTAGTGGAAATATCAAATTGAGGGATGTTTAGGAGTATGTTTTTTTTTAATTCTCGTGTATCGGGAACTAAAAGTTGACTGTAGACTGTATAGACTGTAGACTCGTGAAAAAAATGAGGAAAATAGTATTTATCTCTCCCGGTCGGTGAGGTTTATTTTCTCTTTCTTCCACCGTCTCTTTGTCCGTCGCTCCCACTTGTTGCTCCTGCTGTTACTGTCATGGATTCTTGCTTATTACTTCCGTCTTTAAGTCCAGCCATCTTCTCGTCCTCATCGCCGCCCTGGCCGAACTCGTTGATGCGGGTGTAGTCGACTTTGTATTTATAAGACTGGTAGAGATATATGAAGAAGATGCTGGTAGAACGTTAGTAATGGAGCTAGGGGGACGGGGTGGGAGGGCTTACACGTCATCACGGAGGGTGGCGAGGCGATGGAGAGTGGGCATTTTTATGGTGAATGCGAAGAGGTCGTCCTATGATTTAGGGCGGTTGTTAGTCGGGTGGTAAGGGGGAAAGGGAGGGAAGGACGTACGATGAACGTGTTTAGAAATTTGTAGGTCATAGCTTTTGCGGGCATATGCGCCACACTCTATTTCCACCAGTATTGGTTATTACGGATATCCCGCAATGATGGACGGGGCCTCACCTTCAATCGGTAATTGATATACAAACTCGGCACCATCATCAAGAACCCATATGCATACACACTCCCCACCAACGTCGTAATCACAAAACTATACCAACTCTTATGTGTATCATACAATACACTATAGATAGCATATGCTCCTAGCAACGGTACTGCAAACATATACAAGTACCTGAATGCGATCTCGTCGTACTCCTTCGTCTTCTGCTCCGTGACCGATAGCTTATGCTTGTCCTCGAACGTGATGCGGTAGGGGAAGAAAGAGTTGGTTCCTTGAGGAGAAGCCCTAATACGCACATCGACCGTTTTCGTGATTTTCCAGGCTTCGAGGAGGATACCCATACCCTGGCCGAAGAGGATCATCCAGGAAGTACCATCGGAGTTATCGATTAGGTAGAGGAAGATTACAGTCTGCATGAAGACGTTTGCAAGGATGGAGCGGACAGAGATGCCGACGTTGTCCTTTTTGTTTTTCCAGTGGGACTTATGAGTATTGTCAGTTTGAGGATACAGGTAGGGATATTTAGTTGGGGGCCATACGATATCACTCTTGAATGCTAGCATTTCAAATATCATGTGCAACACAGTCACAATACCGGTTGTAGCTAGGAGATAGATATTCGTCTCGACGAGCACTCTCTTGAACTCTTCAAATTCGCTTCCGTCACTACCAGCTGACAAGCCTTGACCGCTGCTTGCTTGCCTTGCATTCTGCTTCATGCTCTCGTCGATACTAGCGTAGACGCTGAACTTCCAGTTGGCAAGATTATTCAGTTTGATGTGGAGAGGTAACCTCTTAACGGTGGAGTTGAGTTCCGTCATATGGTCTCGGAGCTGCCAGAAGGTGTTCACAAAGACGATGGGGTAGTACCACCCATTCTTCCCAGAGGCATCGCGAGCAGCTGTGCTTTCGAGTGACACGTACTGACGAAGAGCGGGGTGCATGGATGGAAAGTCTAAGGTTCCGGAGTCTGGGACAATAGACAGAGTGACATTAGGATGATAGTACGAAACGATCGTCGTGACCTGGGATTGCGGCTCTGGTTCTGGCTCTACCTCCACCTCTTCCTTAGCCTCAGATTTCCCCAAGAGCTTCTTTGTCTTCTTGATCTTCTTCCTTGCTAGAAACTGGTTCAGCGGTCGTCTAAAATGGTACGCCTTCGCGGTATCATATCCCCTGGCCGACGGGTCCAACGGGTATCCCGAAACGGCGACATAGTAGTGTGCCCATAGTGTGCCATTCTGCTGCACTGCCTCCGGGACTGCGAAGCTGGTGTCAATTTGACGCTCATCCTCAAAGTCACCAAACTTAAACCCTCTTTCCTTCACAACTAGCGTATCCTTAGGCATTGCGCCCAGCGGCGGCATGGCGAACGAGGGAGACACATAGATGCTGATATCCAAGGAAGTATCGGTAGCCCATATTGGCGCAATCCTCTGCGGAATGGAACTGAACTCTGCCCCCGCTTCAAATGCATCTGGACGCTCATCGAACGCAGGAATATCAAGACTGTTGCCCTGGGCGCCGCTGCTCGTGGACGCACTGTTTTGGCTGCCATCACCAACGAACTGTTTCACGAACATCTGGACAGCGAAGAAGAGAAAGAACGCTTGGATCACGGAACGCCATGCCACCTGTTTGAACAGACATTAGCGTGGGCAAGGCTAGGCTCTCGCGTCTCCCGAGCAGAGGATCTTGCGCGCTGGCTGAGGGAACAGAGGCAACTTACAGAGGCCGTCGACTGCTCGCCGGTTGTTCGTTCAGGCATTGTTGACGGTGGAGGGGGGGATTTCACGAGGCTCTGTCCAAGTGCAAGTGCAAGTTCAAGTGCAGGTGCAAGTATATGTACATGTACATGTACAACACATTCAGCAAAATAACACAATTGGGGTGCACGCGGAATGTTCCGTTCGGCGGTTTTCCCACTCCCCCAAGAACCAAAGCTGCACTGATGGCCTCACAAGCACAATTGGACATCTTCCAGGTCAACTCTCGGCGTTGGTTTGCTGCTGTTGCTCCAAGCGCCCGGCCGTCTGGCTTTTGCCCTTGTTGGGTTGCGCATGTACTTGCCAGCCCGTACGAACATGGTCACGTTCTACTCAGTTCCTGTGACGGTGCAGACTAACTGTCTTTGCCTAAGACCTCAAAAGGGCTGCTCTCCCGCCCTTCTGTCATTCTTACTCTAACACCGATCTACCGTATATATTCTGTACACACAATCATGGCGCAGGCCGAGGACTCAACTTCTTCGAATGGCGTACTCCCGTCTTGCGGCAAACCCAGCAAACCCACAACCATCTGCGTCTTCTGTGGCGCCAAACCGGGCAATTCTCCCGCCTACTTCGCTGCCGCTCGCTCCCTCGCTCACGTAATGCACGAGCACAACGCCCATCTCGTTTATGGCGGCGGCACCGTTGGAATCATGGGTGAGCTCGCTCGTGCCCTCGTCTCGTTGAGTGGCCCTTCTGCAGTTCACGGTATCATTCCCACTGCGCTTGTCAGTCTAGAGTGCCAGGGGAAGGCACCTGATGAGAGCGTATATGGACGCACAACGGTTGTGCCGGACATGCATACGAGGAAACGCATGATGGCCCAGGAAGTGGTAGACGGTGGGCCGGGTAGCGGCTTTGTAGCGCTGCCAGGGGGTTTTGGGACGATGGAGGAGCTAATGGAGGCTGTGACGTGGAATCAACTAGGGATCCATGACCGCGGGATTTGCATCTTCAACGTCGAAGGCTGTGAGTAGGCCCATCTCCAGTTCCGCCATGTCCAATTCGAGATTCTAATGCCCCAGTGTGCAGATTGGGATGGACTTCTCCATTGGATGGAGAAATCAGTGTCGTCGGAATTCGTCTCGCAAACAAATGCAGGGATTGTTGTGCAAGCATCCTCCGCAGGGGAAGTGGTGCGAAGCCTCCGGGAGTACAAGGTTGTAGAGGGAAGGATGAATCTAGATTGGAGCAAGGATTAACTGCGCTGCTTATACATCTTGGAGTTTTTAAAGAGGCATGAAAGTATAGATTTTCCATATAGAGAACTTCTATTAGGGGTCTAATTACTCGATACACTGACCGATGCTTGTCTCCCTTCGCCACAACATGAATGTGTCAGGAACAAGAGGTGAAAGGGATATCGTGCGACTAGACCAGGGAGTAAGCTAAATGCCACATGACCCTACCTCACCTCCCTTATGGATCGATCTCCATGGCTGCTCCCTCAGTAGCTGCGCTCGTATCCTCGCTCTTTCCTTCTGAGTCTAACTCCAGCCAGGCTGAGACGTCTTGTCCATCATACAACTTAAAATTCTCCATCTTCCCACCCTTCTTTCCCACGCCAATAACCGCAATTGTTGTGTTATCGATAGTTAACTCTTTGTCTTGTGGCAAACTGTTCTTCAAGGCCTTTAACCCGTGTTGCACCAACTGCTCCTTGCTCGCTTTCGCAAACTCATCTAGATTTCGTTCCAAGTATGTCCGTGCTGTCTGGCTCCTCGCACCAATCGCACAAGCCACCATCTCCTGTGTCATGCCGCTGGGCTGGAACTCATATAGGTGCGGGCCCGTTGCGTCTATACCTGCGATGAGGAGGCCTACACCGTATGGCCGCTTGCCATAGTGTTGTGTGTTGGTCTGGGCACGATCACCGATGGAGGCGACGACGCGCTCTAGAGGGATGGCGCGGCCGTAGGTGAGCTTAGAAGATAAAGCTTGTTGCTTCATGAAGTTTGAGAGTACCCTGGCGTCGGAGGCGAGGCCTGCAAGTGCGATACCAAAGTGATCATCAATGCCTAAGTTGCGGCCCCATTAGCATGCTAAGGCCTACTCCCAGTAGGAAGACATCCATACCGATGATTTTCTTTTGGTATGACGAAAGTTCTTCTGCATTCCGCTATTTGAAAGGACAGTATCGTTAGCATGACGGCGCATTTTTAGATACGAGGATACAGTTTGTAGTCAGTTCGGGGAAGGTCTATATATACTTTCAATGCAACAAGGACAGCGTGGGTGTCGCTAACAAGACCAACTACCACCGAGCCCTGCTTGACGGCTTCCTGTGCATATTCAACCTGGAATATCCGTCCTTGAGGTGAGCTGGAGCGCCTGTCAGCCAATGTTCTACAGTTCTCCATAGGCTACTATGTGCCGCTCACAAGGTGACAGAGTCGTTGTCGTAATTATTCCTAAACATGTTCGCGGCGGCTGGGGTAGAGTGCTAAATTTTTCGAGGCAAGAAGTTGAGAGGAATGCGGCGTTTCTCGCTCTCTAGACCGTGATAGGAGCTTCGGAGCTTTCTTTGGGGTGAACGTGGCTGGTGATCATAGAGCCGCACGCCACAGCCAAACGTCAGCTTCCTCGAATTGCAGCCACAACTATCTCATCTCCGCCGACTTCAGCCTTATCCTAGAAGCACGACATAATCGGCGTAAAAACCACGTTGACACTTCCCGCCAGCTACCCCCCTTGAGGCGCCTAACGTCTACCGTTATTTCTAAGGACTTTAGAAAGTTACTGCGATTAGCCGCGCAGCGCACATCATGCCCGGTCTCAAAACGATCATCGCTCTATCTTTCGTAAGTTCCAGCCCGTCTCTACAGCAAGCCTTTGGCTGAGATATGTGTGGTTTAGGTCCTGGCCATAGGCTTCCTCCTTGTGATCCTCTCCTCAGCGCTATGGAAAAATTACCTTCCCCTCCTGGTCGTCGCAACCTATGTGATCGCCCCGTTACCGAATTTCATATGCGGGCACTGGTCAAACCCTGACGATTTCATGGACAACGCGGGGAGTGCTGCTATTACTGACTTCGGGAGGTTCTGCACTGGGTTCTTAGTTGTGATGGGTATTGGTAGGTTCAAGCCGATCCCTACTATAGCATGCTGGGAAGCCCGGAAACGAGCGGAATATATGCGTGTGTATATACTATTGGGAGTGTTACCTCTAATCGCTTTAAACAGCTCTACCGGCTCTTCTTGCACACTGCGGGCTGATTCAGTACTCTGCAATGATCATGTCGATCGTTGGGGGTCTTTTGATCTACGGAACCATCATCAGCTTCTCAATGTTTTTCCAGGAGCAGGAGGGTTTCTGAAATTCTGGCTCGGTTCGATATGGATAGCTTATCTCTAAAATCATGGCAAAATGCGGGTTATACACGTGTTATCTCATAAGTGGAGTGTAGAGGGCCTACAATATATTAAGTCTCTTGGTGTCCGTACTAGCAGTCCTAGAGCCCAAGGACTGGCGTTTATTATTGTTTTTTTATTTTATTTTGGAGGGGTTGAACCTGAACAGCCAAGGCAGTCTGTTACATCTGGTGGCCGGACTTACCTGTATGAGTACAGTCGAGTCGCGCTGCAAGAATATGGTCGGGGCAATGGACTCCATTCTTATAGTAAGAGGCCAGGATCGGGGTGGAGCCACGTATTCATATTCTTATAACGCGATAATTCTTATAACGCGAGATTCTTGCAACGCGACTCGACTGCATATGGTCAATCTCACCGTTTCGTTGAATCCGCCGATATGGGTGCTTCGCAAAACGCATTTCCCCCATCTTTCCCCTACTACAGTCGAGTCGCGCTACAAGAATATGGTCGGGGCAATGGACTCCATTCTTATAGCGCGATTATTCTTATAGTAAGAGCCCGGGATCGGGGTGGAGCCGCGTATTCATATTCTTATAACGCGAGATTCTTGCAGCGCGACTCGACTGTATATCGAAGGGAAAGGAGAAAAAAAAAAGGCCCCAGAACATACACGAAAAAAACTCCTTCGTCCAAAATCCCACAGTGGGGAAAAATAAAAAAACTTAACCCAACAGAGGAGTTCGCCGCGAGTCGAACTCACAACGTGGCTCGACCCCGTAAGGATAAGAAAGGTATATCATCAGCCGACGTGGGGGTATTACTGTCGAAGACGTCCCGGCACGGCCATCAGCCCTTTTTTGTGAAAGGAATGCCTCTACACTAGAATATATGGGCTTTTTTTTCTTAAGCACAAATATACGCGCGCCGCAAAACCAGCCTTTAAGCAAACTTACTGTGGGGCCCCCAAGGAAGAGGATAACTTCATTCGGGGGGTGGAGAGGAGGGCTCTGGGCTGGGGACCCCTAGGGGGGGCTTAGTGCGGGGGGGGGGGAGGTGGTGTTTTCTAATCCCGTCAACGAGGCCGAATGTTTTGTTGTTCTGCACCCGCTGCCATGTCTCCCACAAATCAACAAATCCCATCCAAATCTGCGCGTTTGAAAGAGCAGCGAAATCGGTTTACCCTCGTTTTCTCTATCCACGACGTAATCTTTGCGGCATAACACTACAACTTGCAACCCCGTCTAACACTCGGCTTCCCAAAATCTGGCTCGTTGCTCGGACTGCCCTGTTTTCGAATAGAATAGTGGAAAGACCACGTTTCAAGGTGTCAACTTCACCGGGTGAGATATGGTGGTGTGGTCTGGTGTACTAATCTTTATGTTTTCTTCTACTGACATGTGATAATATATATAGACTACATGCCTATGCTAAGCCGAGTTAAATAGGAAAGGAAGCTAGAGGCTTTGGGAAAACAAGCTAGAAGAAGCGCCACCAGATCAAGATGAGCATCACCATCCCTACGCCGCCTATGGGTCCGTACTGCAGTCGTGTTAGCGCGAGAGTTGGAGTGTAGGTATCACACTGTATAATAGCAAAGCCCTTACCTGTTTTAGTAGTAATTCCCAATTAATCCTGACTGCCGCTTTCCGGTACTTCTTGCTGTCTTCCCTCAGCCTCCCGCTCATCTCGCCCATCCTCTCCAAGCTGTCCCCTCGATACAA
>JAJDFE020000619.1:0-22247 GCA_021527465.2 Geoglossum glabrum | reverse complement strand
AGGGAATTTTAGGCCATAGGAGATCATGAATTGTCGGATGTCGCCTGAATAGCCGGCATCGCGGAGCCATTTTGAGTTGGATTTGTCTTTTGGTTCGAGTGGGGCTTGAGATGCCATGGAAGCAAGAGAAGTATGACGGGAGATCTGTCAACGGTGCAATAAGAAAAGAAGCTGGTGCTTGTGTGGCAAATGTTCACTTTTAGCGTATTTGCATCTTAGGATGTCCCCATCCACCGTACGTCACACCGAAAGGCTGTTTGATTTGGCCGAATGGTAGCTTCAGGCCTCCGTAGCTCCCCCTAGCGGCCCGCCACGCTATAAGTGACATTGCTTGCCACACGAGGGGATAACTACCATCCGGCAACAACGAAGCGACTTCAGGCAAATTCTTCCTGTAGTGCCAAAAGCCAGTCGAGCAGTCATTGTCAACAATATGTATGTATGTACCGTCTGTCGTTATCACTCCGGTTGTCATCACAAGGCTGTGGCCGGTGCGGGTCGGCCATCCTCCCTGCTTGTGGTGGCGACGTCCAGTGCCAAAATCATTTTGATTACCGTTAGTTATTTTGAAGGCAAAGGCTTAACTCTTTGTGCCTGAGCCCGCAATCGCCACTCTACCGTATCATCAGCCACAGGGTAAAGCCACACGTCAAGTGACAATCGCCTCGGCAGTCATCAATTGAACCACCTGCCTCCCGTTGAGCCTTGCTTCCTTTCTCAGTGTTCGCATCTCTTTTTAAAAGTGAATATACATTCAATGAATCTTGCGCTGAATGAGGCTTCTTTATATTCTTCCATGACCTCACAATTGCGATATGGAGGTCCTTGCGGCTATCGGCCTCGCCGGGAATATCATCCAATTCGTCGACTTCTGTGGGAAACTCCTTTCTAAAACGGCCGAGATTCAAAAGTCTGGCACCAGCGCACTAGCAGAGAACATAAATATCGAAACCGCCACAAATGATCTTGCCCTACTGAGTACGAAACTCCACGATTCCGCCAAATCTGCTGGCGATACTGCACTCCAGGAGCTCTGCCAGTCGTGCGACACTGCTGCGACAGAGTTGCTTACCGTGCTAAATACAGTTAAGGTGCATAGGGGACAAAATAAGTGGAAGAGTTTCAGGAAGGCCTTGCGAAGCGTCTGGAGTAAGGAAGATATTGCGCTGCTGGAACAACGGCTGGCACGGTTTAGGGATGAGCTAAACTTGCGTGTTGGCGTGGACTTGAGGTCAGTTGCGGAAATGGCAATTACTGGTAGTGCTGACAATATGAGTGACAGGGAGCGAGTTATTCAAGTTATCGAAGAACAGTCTAGCCATCTGAACGACCTTGATCTGAACACAAAGAATCTGATTGATACCATTGTCTGCCAGAAGGACGTTTTCGAAAAGGCGCACATGATACTACAAAGGCAACACTTGGAGAAATTGATGGTTGCTACCGCTGCTCCCTTCAATTCTTATGATCGACGCAAGGACTCCGATTGCATTCAAAATACCCGAGTTGGCCTTCTTCAGGAGATAAGGGGATGGGCTGACGGAAACGACAAGAGACCCATCTTTTGGCTAAGAGGGTTAGCTGGCACCGGGAAGTCCACCATTGCCCGAACGATCGCCCATTACTACCATGATAGACGGCGCCTCGCAGCAAGTTTCTTCTTTTCTAAAGATATCGGCGGTGATGTCCGAGATGCCCGCAAATTCTTTACAACTATTGCTGCGCAGCTCGCATGCGCCTCAGATCCTCTAGGAAATCATATCTGTAATGCCATAAATCAGAAAAGCGATGTTGTAAACCAAGCACCCCAGGAACAGTGGCGTCAACTCATTCTGGAGCCGCTGCTGAAGCTACAGTCCAGTACTCTCCCACTATCCTTAGTTCTTGTGGTCGATGCACTGGATGAGTGCGAGGATGAGGATGATATCCGAGCAATCGTGAACCTGCTTTCCGAGGCCAGATTGCTAAGGACAGTCCGATTACGAATCTTGATAACTAGTAGACCTGAGATCCCTATTCGGCAAAGCTTTGACAAGGTTCCAGACACTGAGCACCACGACTTTATTCTTCATGACATCTCTCGTTCAATCGTGGATCATGATATTCGAGTTTTCATAGAATATCATTTCAGAGATATTAGAGAGAAGCGCATGTTTGATCTCGAATGGCCTAGCAGAGAAACTGTTGGAGCGCTCGTCGAGCATGCCTCAGGGTTGTTTATCTGGGCTGCAACGGCTTGCCGATCCATCAAAGATGGCGGACGTTTTATGGAGGAACGGCTGTCTACTATACTTGGTGGCGATATCTCAACAACTGCACCAGAAAAAGGCCTTGATACAATCTACCTTAAGTGTTACAGAGCTCTATTCATGCTGACTTCGGCGAACACGAAATGAATAAACATTGTAGCACCCTAAGAGAAGCGTTGGGTGCTATCGTAATACTCTTCGCCTCACTCTCGATCGACTCCTTAGCCAAGTTAGTTGATATTACCATAGAAGATATAGACGAAAGTCTTGGAGACCTCCATGCGATTCTGGATATTCGCAAGGATAGACACCTTCCTATTCGTCTGCACCATCCATCATTCCGCGACTTCCTACTCAACAGAAAAAGATGCGATGACCTACGCTTTTGGGTTGATGAGAGCATCACACACAAGCTGATGGCCAATAACTGCATAGATCTCTTGTCCGCGGAGCTTAAGAGGGATATCTGTGGCCTTCACGAACCGGGCGCCATTGCAGGAGACGTCTCTGACCAAAAGATAGAAATTTTTCTCTCAACAGCTCTTCAGTACGCCTGCCGGTACTGGGTCCAGCATCTCAAAAGGAGTGATGCTCAGCTTGAGGACAACAGCAAAACATACAACTTTTTACAGCAGCACTTGCTGCACTGGTTTGAGGCCCTTAGTCTACTTGGCAAAATTTCTGAAGCAGTTCTTGCAATTCAGGTATTGGAGGATATGATAGACGTGAGTTATGTCAAGTGAAGACTTCAGGCATTGTACTAATTACGGTGCAAAGGCCAAGAAAAGCCCTAACCTTCACGCCTTTATCCATGACTCGAAACGGTTCATTCTTTACAATCGATCAATTATTGAGGAAGCACCTCTTCAAATGTATTGCTGTGCCCTTGCGTTTGCGCCACAAAGGAGCTTGGTTCGCAAGCAGTTTAAGGGAGAAATGCTCAATTGGATTAAGAGATCTCCACAAATAGTGGAGGAGTGGAGCACGCTGGTGCAGACACTCGAGGGCCATACCAGCTCAGTCAAAACCATCGTCTTCTCGCCCAACGGTAAGCTGGTTGCATCGGCCTCGTTCGATAAGACTATACGGGTGTGGGATGTTGCAACAGGTGCCACTGTACAGACGCTCGAAGGCCATACCAGCTATGTCAATACTGTCGTCTTCTCCCCAGACAGTAAGCTGGTTGCATCGGCCTCACACGATAAGACTGTACGGGTGTGGGATATTGCGACAGGTGCCACTGTACAGATGCTTGAGGGCTCTACCAGCTGGGTCAATACTGTCGCCTTCTTGCCAGATGGTAAGCTGGTTGCATCGGCCTCGCATGGGCCTGTACAGGCGTGGGATGTTGCGACAGGTGCCACTCTACAGACACTTAAGGGCCATACCAGTGGGGTCAATACTGTCGTCTTCTCGCCAGATGGTAAGCTGGTTGCATCGGCCTCGGACGATAAGACTGTACGGGTGTGGGATGCTGCAACAGGTACCAATGTACAGACACTCGAGGGCCATACCAGCTGGGTCAATACTGTCATCTTCTCGCCAGACAGTAAGCTGGTTGTATCGGCCTCAGACGATAATACCGTACGGCTGTGGGAAGCTGCAACAGGTACCACTGCACAGACACTCGAGGGCTATACCAGGAGGGTCAATACTGTCATCTTCTCGCCAGATGGTAAGCTGGTTGCATCGGCTACAGACGATTCTATACGGGTGTGGGATGCTGCAACAGGTACCACTGTACAGACACTCGAGGGCCACACCGACAGGGTCAATACTGTCATCTTCTCGCCAGACAGTAAGCTGGTCGCATCGGCCTCAGACGATAATACTGTACAGGTGTGGAATGCTGCAACAGGTACCAATGTACAGACACTCAAGGGCCATACCAACAGTGGCAATACTGTCACCTTCTCGCCAGACAGTAAGCTGGCTGCATCGGCCTTGTATGATACCATACGAGTGTGGGATGCTGCAACAGGTGCCACTATACAGACACTCAAGGGCCATACCAGCAGTGTCAATACTGTCATCTTCTCGCCAGACAGTAAGCTGGTTGTATCGGCCTCGAACGATAAGACTGTACGGGTGTGGGAAGCTGCAACAGGTACCACTGCACAGACACTCGAGGGCTATACCAGGAGGGTCAATACTGTCATCTTCTCGCCAGATGGTAAGCTGGTTGCATCGGCCTCAGACGGTAAGACTGTACGGGTGTGGGATGCTGCAACAGGTACCAATGTACAGACACTCGAGGGCCATACCGGCAGTATTAATGCTGTCGTCTTCTCACCAGACAGTAAGCTAGTTGCATTAGCCTCGTATGATACCGTACGGGTGTGGAATGCTGCAATAGGTACCACTGTACAAATGCTCGAGGGCCATACCGGCTGGGTCAATACTATCATCTTCTCCCCAGACAGTAAGCTGGTTGTATCGGCCTCGTACGAGACTGTACAGGTGTGGGATGCTGCGACAGGTGCTACTGTACACCTTTTTTAAGAACTGCTCCAGTTCTACCTTAACGTTTTCTAAAGATGGTCTACACCTTTGCACTGAACAAGGCTTACATATAATCGATAGTAACTTATGCGTGATGAAGCAAAACCACAATAGCACTCTTTTTATCAAGGACAATTGGATTTCCTTTGGAAACACAAAGCTTCTTTGGCTCCCTTCAGAGTACCGGCCTGTTCGTTCAGCGTTTCAAGATAATCTTGTTGCGCTTGGTCTAGCTTCTGGTATAGTACAAGTCATAGAATTTAATATTCCCTAAGACGTGGGTGCTTCCGTATTTGGGTGGGCTGTTCCCTCCCCGCCCCGGGGGAAGAGAGATTGTATGAGAAGCCATATTCCTACTTTACCTAACTACAACTAGTTCTTTTTATTATTTTTCTTTATACCTCTACTTCATAGAAGGGTCCGGGGGTAAGCGAATATATTATCTGGTAATTCGCCACAGCGATAAGCGAAGCTCCCAGAATTCTCTAGATCGACGTGACAAGGTTTGCTAAGTAACGTATCTTTAAGCTTTATGCTTGCTAGCTGGTCTCCTTGATCACACTAGCAGGGAGGGCGGCCGATCCGCAATGGCCACACCCTTGTCGAGATATACTGAATTCAATGGGAGTGTGGGAGAGAATGGTTGATGAAAGACTGAGCCACATGTGGCGGAACCTAGGCTCCGGAGAACGCCACATAATTATGTTGCCCCGGTACCGTCAGGAATGTACAGTTATACTGATAATCTGTATCCAAGATTTGATATCTAAGAGGAAATTGGCCAGATCAATAATCTACAAGGTTCTCCCGCCCATAGCAGTGCCCCCCGGCGTTTTTGTGGCTGGTTGAGCCCAAAAGTTGCATTTTCACTGCCCAAAAGTGGTCGGTCACTTTCTGTACCTAATTGTACCATGGTTTGATGCTCAACTTAGCTTGGTAAGGTAGACGCCAAGAGATCTGCCTCCAAGGCGGGGAGAAATCTCAGCGGTGCGGTTAGAGGGGAAGCCGATTTTACAAGCGGCTGTAGAACAGGAGAAGGTATTCGCAAAAGGTAAGTATTGGGCTTGGGAAACTTCTCGAACTGGTGGACCAAGGCTTAATCCATTGTATCTATCTAGAGCGGAGGACGTGGTATCTATAGTACATCGCGGACTCTAGGCAGAACTCACTTCTAGGCAGCACGTTCTCGGTACGTCACCGTCGTGCGCAAATAGGAGTCATACAATTTAGGCGACTCCTATTCGTAAGCTCGAGGATGTTTCTGGGAAGTAGGCAACGACAAATGACTTCTAGGTGACAACGCAAGGTACGGTAGCCTGACACGAACATCTGTATTACTGTTAGGTAGAGCAACTCTAGAGGCGCCAAAATGGGATCTTATTTGTCCGTGTTTGCCTGAGCCACCCACACCGAACCAACTTCATCCATTTATTCCCGCCTGATGGTCTGGCACGACCCCGGCCTGGCACGACCCAGAACGCATATGCGGGAAGCTGCCAAGAAAGGTTTATGCCTGCAGGCGGAGGCATCACAGGTATGTTTCGATAATGGTCTGAGGAATAGGTACTCGCTAATAGACGATCGTTGCTAGGTTCCATTGGCCCATCTCAAGCCCCACACAATATGGACCGCGAGGAACTCAAGAATGCAAGGGAATCCATGAATGATGCTACTATATTATTGAAGAATATAGGCTCTAGGATCGGTTCTTGTATCCCGAAGCTAAAGCAGCCTCTTGGGGAAATACGATTCCGGGAAATTGTTGCCTATTAGTTATATGGTAGTCGTTAACCGGCAACGTAAAAAACTGCGACTATATATTTTCAACTATTCTACTTTTGAAGACGACTATCCATTCGAAGCTGTCTACCTGAGGGGAACTGTATATGCTGTCGATATGATAGAGGGAATGTTTTCGATTGTACTGAGTGTTGAAGATTATAGATTGGCATTGATGAGAAGCTTGCTTGTTCTAAGTACAAAGAGCGGACAGAAAAATTCTTCTTGGGGCGCCGGGCACCAAGCCACGAAATGGGTGTAGCGTAAATTGGCTTGCCCCTATTCCGCGCTACGGGAAGACCCAACCGTTGGCACGCCACCTTCCATTTCAACACTGAGACGGATGGCCGAGGATTTGCTTTCCGATCAAGAGCACCGATTCCGCCTCGAACGACTAGTATTTTACGCGATACAACTCATAGATCGAATAGGACGCGCCCTCCGTTTAATTGAAGGTCAGGCCAATGAAGCTTTTGTAGCAAAGATGCCAGGCATGAGCCGAGACAAATTCGGACGCTATTCCCCGGCCCCTGATGAATGGACAGAGGCTGCTATCGCTGCTCAACGGGTGGGTAGTCCTGATCTAGCAAAACCTCTGCGTTTATTAATTCAGAGACTAGGGTGTCAAATGCTCAATAGAAAGCTCCTTCTGGGGTGACAGCGCTTTCAACGCCTTTAAGTAAAGTATGCTGTCCCGGAAATAAACGAAGTTTTCCTAACTATTTTATAGAAAGGATGTCTTTCCGTTGGCACCGACTGCCTTGCCAGTGGCACGGGATACCTATGAGTGAGTGTTCAGTCAAGTGGTGGTTGCAGCTCACGGTAATAATTTGTCACTCAGGCGCCTTTTAGAGCACATCGGGGCACAACTCCAAATGGACATGAGGCAAGTTCAATTTGAGAGCGGTTGGATTAGACATATGGTTACGGAATTGAATAATTTGGGAAAGCGGGAAAGGTAGTGCCCCTAGACCTCATGATTGTTAAGGGCTAATAGTTGGTTTTAGTGATTCCTGTATGGTCCCTCTCATCATCGATGTGTAAGGCTAAAGCGCCGAGAAAAAAATATTCCTCGAGAACGTCTCCCTCCTATTCTGTTATTTTGGACCAAATGTTACTGCATGTTCTCTATCACAACACAATGCGAATTTTTGAAGGCATCCACAAGGCTTGCAGGCCGAGAACGTTTTTGGAGACCTCAACCCCGAAAGGTGTCAGAATGGTGGAAATCGTTGGGTACGGTAAAGCAAATGTATAAAAGCGGCACTAGGCGGGGTAGAGGGTTTTTGCGGCTGATAATCACATGGCCCCACTTGGTGGGGTATCCAACCTGAACGCGGAAACTCTCCTGCATAATAGATCTGCAGTCAAAACAAGCCTTGTTATCCAGTCAAATAGAAAGGAGTCTTGCGATGCCCACTAGCGACTTTCTCACTGTAACGCCACCAACTGAAGCTTTGCTAGCCATAGCCCGGAAGTATCAAAATGACGTTTTCCAAGAAGCTCAGAAACAGGCTTGTGATTCAGTTCTCACGAAACTGAATTTTCCAGAAGTTTGCAATGAGGTTGAGAATGTATATTTTGAGTTTCACCATTGCAAGGTTATTCAAGGCAGAGTCTAGAGTATATTCAGACTTTTACTAAAAGTGAATACAGACTGCCGACAATATTGCTATTGCAAAAATGCCCCAAAACATAACCCGCCACTACAAAGATATATTTCTTTTCAACCGTGGGGGGTATCACATATCCAGCGGATTTATAGCTATTGGAATACCACTTGTTGTAATTGGTACTCCAGATTGCAAAGCTATATCTTCACAAGAGAACGCTGAAATTCAATTGCAAGTGGGATTGGTAATTTATTTAACAGGAGATGTGATGTTTGAGATATCGGGAGATGGAAGAGTTGTCTGCGTTTTCTTAGCACTCGAGGTGAATTGATGTGAGTGATGGCACTGGCACTTACTATGGGTTCGAGTTTGTGATGCAATTCATAATAGAAATAAGATCAATCAGATGCATACTCAGATGACACATGATATTGTTCTGATTGACAGTGTTCTGATCCAGGGCAACAATTCATTTTAGGAATAAGCTCAATGCAGTGCATCGTATTGAGATAAACTATAGGCGGCAGGATTCCTCTCATGACTGGTGGAAAAGCTGGGATACCGTTTACTGGAGTAATGTTTGAACTGTCTATTTGCTGTCCCAGAAATGAAACGGGCTGGGATCCTGATGACGGAGCCAGAGGGAGCGAAATTTGATTGTAATTCGTCTCTTGCTGGGGAGGAAGGCTTAGGGCATCGCATATCATTCGGTAATCTAAGTTTGTGAATATGCTCAACGTCCGTGGTAAATCGAACAGATTTCGTTCCGAGCCACAATGGGCAGTCCCCATCTTCAGTAGTTCTGCCGTGTCTTTGGTAATCTTTGAAAGGCGACTGCGATTCAAGTCCGAGATATTCGAAAATGGGTAAGGAATTTCTGCCCAACGTTAGATGGTGAAAATGCAACTTCGACACAAACATGTGGCTCACCTGCGAGAGCATTATATATTAGAAACGCCTCCTTGCCCCAAGTATCCCACAGGTTACTAACAATATTGTTGATAATATTAGCCATGGATGTCAGGCGTCTGACATAGCTTAAGGGTGCGGGTGAGTGGTTGCACGATAGATCTCCTCGCTGCTGCGGTAGTGATGGGATAGCCAAACTGAGCGAACCAGCAAGAAGCTTTGCATACCAAGAGACAGCCTCACCGGCCTTACAGATGTTAACTAGCTCTACCACGTAGCATCCGTAAGAGTGGCAGGAAGCATCAGTAGGCGACTGGAATGGGCTCAAGAAATGATGTTGATACTTGAAATCGAGTTGTTCGGGACGATAGCTAAGCCCTTTCAAGATCGTTTGAGCGAGCACGGCTGCCTGCCCATCCTGGTTTCCGATATTACCCACTGGGCTTGGTATGGCAGGTTGGACGTCCAGGTGGCACCCGGAAATTCCCTTCGAATAGTCTGTTCTCCTGCTAGATTCTCCAATGGTACCGGGGGATCTTGAGAAACAACCGACAACTGGAATAGAGCTTGAGGACTCTCCATCATGAGGCAAGAGAGTAGGGTCTCGAACATAACTGTGGCTTATCAGACAGAATGTTCTCAATAGAAGAGGCGCAAAATAGACTACCAATCCTTGTCGGAAAAGTCCCACTGGAAGATTTTAAAGTGTGCGCCTACCACGTTCTGAAAGATCTGTCTAATCCTTGCATATGTGGCCTCCCCTTCCATATCTTGGCAACATAGGTCATATCGGCAGTGAGGTGAAAAGATTGTCTGCTTTGAAAGTATAGGGTGAGGAGAAGGGGTTATGATGATTCGAAGAGCAACTGAATGGCCGCCTTGTTCGACAGTAAGGCTTGCTGCTGTTGGCCTCTTCTTGGAGATTGGTGGTCGGTTGACCTGTTGGCAGAGGGCATCCATGTCGATCAGGTGCTCGTCGCAGCTCATGTCTTCATTCATGATTTTGGATGTGTCGGGTCGTTGCTGACCCTGCCGTAGGCGGAGTCGAGTGTCATTTGTTAAGAGGTTGAGTTGCGCCTTGTAGCGCGCTCGCTGTTCAAAGCCGCAGATTGCATCACGTGCTGTTTCTCGATACCCTCTTCCGACTCGACGCTCTCCTCGCAACTCGGTATTCTCTCCTCACAACACGATACTCTTCTCGTGGCCTAGCGCTTTCCCTTGTCAGCCAGCACCTAGAAAGAAGAAAGGAAGGACTTGCCGGAGCGCACGACCGCTTCCGGCTTGGCACAAGCATAGCATGCCGCTGCCGTATGGATACCATCCGGCAGCGGGAACCAGTGGACGGTATTCTTATCAGCGCAGTGATGGCACCGGTGAGCGCCCGTTATAGGCCGCGTACAATGGAAGACCTGCGGCTAGGAGTCTATCCCCAAGGACGTGTTCTCGGCCGAGAAGGTTGGCGGAACAGGCACAGGGGGATGGACCCTTGCCTGGCGCAGAGGGGGCCAGCAGACGGCGCAGCCGCCGACATAGCAACCGTCGACTCCCACTATCGCGCCTTGATGCCCTGAGGCCATTGTGTGGGTACGTAGCCCTGTTTTCGACCAACCTGCGGTGATGAGATCCGTGTATGTGGGAGGGGGGTAGGGCAGACATCAGGCGGGGTCAAGGCACTGCACAGGGCAGAACAGGTGGACACGGAATAAATTTAGGCAGAAATTATGTCATTTGGACGTCGCTATATTTATACTTCGCCTTCATAGAAGTAGGGCGCATTAGATGGACAGAGCCGCATGACGAGCGAAAAAAGCATAAAGGTACGAGATCGAAGGTTCGACGCAGCAAAAGTGCCCCGCAGTCACATGACAGATAATGGGTGCTAGAGCGCCAGATCTACCGAGGGCCCCGCCCAACAAGCTATACAAATTCGATCGACAGTCTATAAGCATGACCGACGTTCCTACATCCGACATTCCTGCTTCCGAAGTCTCCACATACGAGACTATCGGCTTTGTTGTTCTAAAGGACCGGATAGATCCTATGCTGGTACGGAAGGCTAAGGATGCTGTTGCACAGAGAGTTAAGGAGGTGCAAGGGACGGTGGTTGATGATATGCTCTTTGTGACTGCGTATGGGGGTGCGAAGTGGCCTCCTGAGTGTGAAGCTCTCTTTGAAGCGGTTGAGGTTAGCATGACCGACATTCCTGCATCCGGCAATCCTGCGTCCGACGTTCCTGCTTCCGGACTGACTAGGGTAGATAATCATTGATTAAATGGGCTCCGTGCCTCCAGCCTTGTCCTGTTTGGAGAACATATAAGAGGGCTCACGGCCCCCGATACATCAAAATAATACTGAATAATTAGGAGTGCTCGATATCCTTCAACCGCTTTTTGCCTCAACACCATGCGACAAGAGAGACTCAACGATGCAGCCATTGCCCTCTGTAAAGTTCTTTCCGATAACAACATCAAACATGGAATATTTGGTGGGTGGGCTGTCGCGGTTCAGGGTGGCCCCCGTGAGAGTAAAGATATCGATTGCCTTGTGGCTGGCGACAAGCAAAAAGTGCTGACGATGTTGGACGGACGAGACGGCTTTCAATTTATCCCTCAAACCAGAGATGATTATGCTGCCTTCTTTTGGAACGATGGAACTAGTGGTGAACCGGTTCTTGTGGAGCTATTTATGGGTGGGTCTCTGATGTCACATCTCTACTATTTCTAAAGTTTTCTTTGAATGACAATATTGATCAGGTTCAGCGACTGCAATGCAAATAATAGTTCCGACAGTCTTCCAAGTTCGTGGCGAAAGGATGGGTGAAAGGCCAGCTTTCTTGTTAGACGTAGTCTACCTCTTTAAAGGAAAGCTTCGGGCTGCCGCCACTCGAGGAAAGCACAGTGATGCTGTCGACCTTATATACTTGGAGTCGGTCTTCGTCAATAGGCTTTAGGATAGTGCTGGCTAGTTTAGTCTGTATTATTCCGGATTGGCGCTCAAAAGATATCCTCATTTATTGTATGCGTTTCGACGTATTGGTATTGACACAGAGGCTGCAGAGAAAAGCGTAGAAGGTATTTCTCTAGATGCTTTGCCACTACCACAGAGCGGAGATGTTCAGAAGGGTCTTCTGGGGTAATCTAGCATGATGAAATACACGGGGCATATGATATAACTAATAAACAATTATACGTTTCTTGATATCAAACCCTCCTTCCTTCTCAAATAGCTTCCACAGATTTGTTGTTATGTCTCTCCTAGAGAGGACATAGCCCCGCTGATTGCTAATAACTGTCATGTTTCCTCTGCGAAACTCTGAACACCAATGCGTATGCCCGAAAATCCAATATCTAACGCAACCTGACCCTAGCCAGCTATCAATCTCCGACTCAAGTATATTCGTGCAAAAAGCCGAACTCCAAGGATTTTCTTCTTGCGGAGGTTTGCAGGTATTTCTGAGTGACGGGGCTTGGTGGGTTACGATAACAATGCGTCAATGCGGGTTTTCGTGAAAGACGGTTTGAACTTGGGCTCTGAGCCACCCAATATCTAGCATGTGCTCTGCGTTGTGATGGTCGATGGTCCAGTTATTGATTTGGCGAAAATCATTGACCCGCTTTTCCACCACGGAATAAGATTCTGATGGGATATGAGATTGGAGGGTGCAGCCTAACAGTGTGACTCTAGAATTAATGTCAACCCGTGTCCTGTTCATGACTGTGAGCTTTGAGTGTAGTTCAGGTTCCGCTTCGAGCGAAGCAGCGGTCTTGAGACCTTCCTCCCTAGATCGGCCATAGAACTCATGGTTTCCGAGGACCAGATACACATGTTCGAATCGAGCACAGTGATGGCGTAAGAAGCCCAGATAGTCGTCGTAGTCAAGCAGGCGTCCAATATCTCCCGCGAGAACAAGATACGGAGCTGATCGAGGAATATTGAAATCAGAATAGCACCGTCCCGCCTCTAGATGTAGATCGGACACCACTTGAAGCTGAACAGAAGGACGAAATAGAGAGCGAATTGTTGCAAAGTGACCTCCAGAACCCATACTGACATGAAGGAGCGGAGTTCCAAATATCCACAGGCCCTTGAGGGGCACCGATGGATGCTCACATATACGCGCATCATGATCATGCATATTGTGGAGGCAGAATCTGAGCCCGGGCGACTAGCTAGAATTCTTGGCGCGGGTAGCTTACCTACCTCGCTGCCGCTCGTTTTTCCGTAGTATGTAGGCACACGAAGCAGAGCATTGAGCACCCTACCCACCGGCCACTAATACCCTCCTCAATATCCATATTAGCTCAGAACCAAGCTCATCGCGGCAAGGACAATACACCACCATGGATGCCAATATATTACAGCTGCAAACCCTTCTCAGCTCTTTTAACGTCGAGATTTGTGTTGTGGGTGAAGTCGCATTGAGTTATTATAACGTTAATCGAGTCGTCCATGTATGAGCTTTGTGTCATTATTCACTCCGCCGACTGACTAAACCCAGGATGTCGAACTATGCGTTCCCACAGAGAAACTCCCGAAGGCTTTATCGATTATCGATGCAAATAATCAACTTTTCGAAAAGCTCGATTGGCCTGAAGGACCTAGCAACATTTTCACTGGGTATAAGTCGATGTATTCTCGGTTCAGAGGTGTCAAAAAGCCAGAATTCATCTTCGTCGTCCTTCCCGATACCCTTTTTCACCTCAACCCACTCAAGGATAACATCATTCGAGAACATCCGGCCGGAAGAGAATACAGCGACCAAATGCTAAGCCTCGTTTTGGATAAAGATATCATCTCATCTATCCCGTTCCCCCGACTCGCACCGTTTCTTTACGGACTTCTCTGCCAATTCAATGAATCGGGGAACTATGTGTTCGCGATGTGTGCAGAACAACTGGTAGACGGGATGAATTTGGATGAAGACTGGTGCAAGAGCCATCTAAATTCTAGATTTGAGGAGGAATACAAGTACGCACTGAGGCTAGTGAAGGGCAAGAGTCGCCGTATATCACCGATGTATCCAGATTATATTACCTGTTACATCAACACTCCAGATGAGGCACGCAAGGTCTGTAGGATACCAGGACGCAGCTAGAGTACTTGGTTCCTAGTGGGTCATTCACAAACTAGCAAGAAAAGGATACAAAATCGCGCGGACCAGTCGCCTAGTTAAATATAGATCAATCAGGAGCGCATAAACAGGCAACAATAAATCCAAAGCAATTATACCACACCGCAATGCTGTATGTCATCCCGCTTAAGTGACCAAATGCTCCGCCTCTCCACGGGCTGATAGTCCAATTCCATCGATTCAAGGTCAGGCGTCATATTCTTCTGAACCAAATTCCGTACCTCATCACGCATAGTATCATCGGCAGAGACTACTTTAAAGTGAGCACAACGGATTGTAAGAAGATTCGGGGGGACAGACCCGTGATGAGCATTTTGCCCCTTTTTTGCTCAACTTCTCTCCTCACCAATTCCGGAAGATCCGGCTTGCCATAAAACTTACGTGTGAGAAGTAGAAACGAATTGTATTGAGTCTTCTACTGAACTACATGGAACTAACAGAGCTACTTATGCTCGTGGCCTCAATGAGCTGCCTCGCAGCGGCAGCAATGCTGCGTTCGTAGGCGCAGCATGCCAGGAATGCTCGGAAATACAATAGCCCAATATCCGAGCATTCCTAGCGATGTCGGCATTCTTGCGAAAAGTATAAGAGTAAGAATGCAATAACCAAAGGAACGCAATAAAAACAAGATCGCAATGGAACCTCCGTGTGTTGAACACCCAGCTGGAATGCTGGTCACGGAGTTGCGATCGGATCGCAAGGAGTTGCATCCTTGCGCCAATGCTCTCGCGGATGCATTCTTGCAACAAGAAGAAGATGAGGTAGAAGAAGACGAAGTAGGGGAAGACGAGACCAGTTCTAACTGCCAACAGTGTCAAGCTGAGTGTTTACAGCTCCTAAGTAGGATTCCGGACAGGCTATGGATGCCGCGCGAGAATCGCATGCGACTGCTAAAAGTAGCCAGAAAGGTCACTTGGACGAGTTTTTGCTACAGGCATATACGGGTATTAGCTGCCAACTGTGCTGGGCTTAAAAATAGCTCGGGAACCAACAGGAAGATGCTAATTGGCCGTATGAATATGGTGATGCACTACCATGACCGACCCTATAAGCTTCAAAGGAAGTTTCCGGGCTGGTTTCCGGCTAGGGTTGTCCCAAGAGGAGAAGTACGCAAGCATCTAGGCCTCTGTATGTGGAACCCTCAAAAACCAAAAGCGTACGCCGACTTTCAGTTCGATCAGAAGGAGATTTTCAACCGCTTCGCAAGGTCTGACAATGCATGGGATGAGTTTCAGCGTGACGGTACTATTAACATTGATGGATTTTTTAATTACTTGGTGAACGACCCTCAGATCTTTCGCCTAGTGGAGGAGGAGTTTGACCTCTACAAACACCATCGGCGCAGCTCTGCAGAGGATGGGGATGAACCTCGAGGCTGGATGCGGCATATGTTTTACTCACTAACGCAGCAGTTAGTGAGGCAGGACCCAGCATACTGGGCTATTGTAGCAGCGGCAAGACCTGACCAGAACTGGCGTTTGATCAGCTATCCTTATTACACCAAAGATACCGCGCCGGGGGAAGCGACTGGCTTTAGGCATCTCGATATTAACGTGGACCGATATGTAAAGACTCATGAGGGCGAAAATATCATCCAAGGATCACTGAGCTTGGACAATGAAGATCAGGATGGGTGTACAGTACTGGTTAAGGGATTTCATCGCGTCATCCATTTGTGGTGGGAACAGGTCATTATACGGGGAAAGGCTAAGTCCGGAAATACTACCGATGCTTCTCCGGACTCATACACGCGGGAAGACAGAAAGATATTTGGGGAACTAGAGCCTGTTCCGTGTACGAGAGGGGCTATCCGCATTACGAAGCCGGAAATCCTACACGGTTCTACCCCGGTAACTCACAGGCGACGGCGGACAGTATTTGTGTGGCATTATGGCATTCGTGAGAACCACGAAACGCTGGATTTGGAGAAGGCTGAGACTTGGTCAGACCTGGTGCGCTGCCATCAAGGATTCATTGCGCCGCACAAAAGCACCAGTGGCGAGGGTTTCCGTTACGGTCGGCCCAACTTTACTTTTCCTGGAGTTACGAGGCTCGGTTCCACCAGTTGTGTGGGCGATGCTATGGTGGGAGCTAGACGTTGGGACGATTCAGCGGTGCTGAAGGAGCGAGACATCCTGCTAGGGCTCGACCATGCTGCTGCATGGGAACTTGTTTATGAGACTAGAGCTCGGTTAAAGCTGGAGTTTATCAAGGCGTTCCAGTATGTCCGGGAGAATGAGGTGGCTGCATATGGGGACCGATCATTCTACCGCCTAACTAGAGGGGAGACCAGACCGGCAGCGGACGGCTGTGTTTCAGATAGCGACGCCAGTGAGCTATCAGTGATGGACGAAGATGCAGTAGAGACTAGAAGGGCTGTTATCCGCCGGGGCAAGGGCGGAAATGAAGGCAAGGTCCTGAGCTCTTCTGATACTGTTAAGAGTTCTCAGCTAGTAACCAATAACGGTTGCAGCGGAGAGGATGAGGATAACGGTGGATCGGACTAGCGAGGAGACGGAAATGCAGACTCTCATACGGAGTAATTTAGCCCTTTTGTCACCCAATGCGACACCGAGTATATACAAGGCAGCAGCACAGCGATATATTGAGAACTCGGAAGCCCATCCCCTGACGTCTAACCCAAGCAGTAACCTTCTCAGTAGTGACTTCATTCCAATCTTCCCTATGTCCACAGTTAGCAAGGCAAGCAGTGATCCAGCGGCGTTGTTGTTCATGCCCTTCCCATCCAGACTGCCCGCCTCCAGAACAATACCAGCGAGGTTTATTCTTACCCTAGCAGGGCGGGAGGTTAGGGAAATCGTAGTGGGAAGTGAGTATCTCACATCTAACACATTCGCACTCTAACAGAATGGATACAATGTTAGCTGCGCCCGGGGAATCAGGCAATTGCAATGAGGCTCACCATTACCCAAAGCATCCAACCGATCGTGAATAGCGGGCACTTCGGCGAGATATGACGACAAGGGGTGTTAGGGAGGTTATGTGAATGAAAGTACTTGCTCATTTGAGATAAGTTGAGCTGCGGAACCTGGCCAGTACCTGCAAGAATGTGTTGCACACATTCTTGCTAGCGGCAATATTTTCTTAGCGGATATCATGTGACTGAAGCTTTAATACTATCCTAAATGAAAATTTTATTATGCTAATACAATGGAATATGTAAGGTCGATAGTATTACCGATTTCAATTCACTTCAAGGGAGAGGGAAATGCCTAGCCTGGGTTCCATCCGCATCACGTGCTGTTCCAGGAGCTCTACTCGCTACCGACAGCGTCGATATGCAACCAACTGTGTCGACACGCAATCGACCGTGCCGACACGCAACTGACTGTGTCGACACGCAATACGCGACCGACGTCGAAACATCCATCTCCTCAACCACGTTTGGCCTACAGTGACCCTGTCAAGTCTTATGCCTCAGAATGGGACCCTCTAGCGGTAGCGGTCATGAGAGTCGCCCTATTACTCCATTTACTCCATCAACTCCCTCTCGGCCTATCGAAAATCAGACACCTCCTCGGATTGGGTCTTCCAGAAAGAGGGGTAAAGATCATTTGCAAGGGACTGGGGGCAGTGAAGAACCCAAGGAGAAAAAGAGACTGAGGGAGTTTGAGAGACGAAAACTCAGAATGACGCCGTTAGAGCTACTCTTGGAGATCCGATAAAAAGGCCAGGTACTCCTGTTTGCAATATCGATTTCAGTGTCAGTCCCGGCACAGAGCAGGCTGAACTGCTAGAATATCTAAGGATGCTCGAGGACTGTTCTCGGGTACCTATAGAGGATAATGCATTGAGGCTACAGTTGAGGGAACTGTGGGGAGGTCGAAGTTCAAATGCTCCAAAGTTCAGTATTATCGGACCTTTAGCGCAAGCCATTGCAGATGGTACATACTCAAAAGATCCGGATATTCGAGTAGTCGAAACCTCAAAGAATCTCAGAATGTCTCTCGAAAGAGGACTTGGCCGCCCCATCTTCATACCAGCTGGCTCACAGTTAAGTAATGAGATAGTTCATCGTTGTGAGCTCAATGATAATGTGGTATCAGTGGAAGATTTTTTCAGCAGTGTACTCTGCGATGGTAAACAGAAGATGTATGTGCAGGACATGGGAGTGAAAAGCGGCACCAATATGACAAGAGAAGTCTTTGTTGAGGAAGTCAAGAACAGGTATTACAACCCCGAGACACGTTCCTCCCCGTGGAATGGACTAGAAATTGGAGACAGAGCTGGTACTTTCAAAGGGCCTTCTGAGATTAAGAAAAGAGACCTTCTTAGCCTTCTCACGTTTTTGCCTAGTGATTCCGTGGGGCGGCCGACAATGGGCAAAGGGATGCATAAACGGCTAGACTCCTGGTACCTCTGGACAGAGAAAAACTCCGTATCTCGACAGCATAGAGACGTTGCTGGCCTAGGAACCTTTGTCTGGGTGAAAAAAGGAATGAAAGTATGGTACATCCAGCCGCAAAGGAAATAATCCGACCGCCGCCGATGGTGAGAACAAGGTGCAGAAGGGCCAAAAGGTTATGAGGATGGATGGGTAAAGAAGCCGCTGCGAAGGAATGATATCTTGTCAGCTTGCGAGTCAAATAAATATGCAAAGAACAATTGACTAATGGCTTATCAGGATCATGCCTGGCAGCACACCACACGCCGTCTGGTCACCTCAAGACACCCTAGCCGTAGGAGGCCACTTTTGCTTAAGAATGTCGGAGATTCTAAGAAGGCTCCTCAGTGATGAGGAGCATCCAGAATTGACAAATGACGAGGCACCGGAAGGCATCTTTGAGATACTGAGCGATTATCTAACCCGCGTCCTCAATAATCAGTTGAAGGTAGATGATGCGGAGCTAAATATTCTTTGGCTAGAGCTGCGAGAGTACGCTAAGAGGAAGTTTATACCTGCTGGCCCGCAATCTACAGAAAAGAGGAAGGCGCACCTAAAGAGAAGAAAAGATTTCCTTATGCAGATTAAGTCCAAGAATTGGTTAGACCTGTTACATAGGCCCCTCAGCCTCTCGGAATAACTAATAAACCGTTTCCCGTTCTCCCCATTTATATATCTTTTCGATTATTTCCCTTTCCGGTCCATTCTTCTTCCAGATTTTGTCTATGCACGACGTTCGCGAAGACCGGAGGTTATACGTTTGTAGAAGATAAGACAAGGCTAGAGATATAGGATTTATCGATCAACAATTGGAACGGATCGGGATACCTTCAGCCAGTCAGTATCAAGCTTGAGAATGCAAGTCGTCAAAAGGGTAAGACAATCCAAGCATTTCCAGGGCAGAGTGTCCATCCTCGTCAAGGAAACCTCTGGAGTGAAATGGTGGACTGACGGCCTGACGTGGTCCTCGAGTCAGCTCGGGACAATACCCATATCTATCGAGGGTTCGAAGGCTCATTTATGCCTCGTCTGACCCATATTTATGCTAGAGAAAGAGGGTGATCCTCTCCCTGCCGCTCCGACTACGGTGTATTCCTCACGGTCGAGGTTACATCCTTGGACTTCGGACCTGAATATGAGTACGAAGTCGTCCAAATGTCCTTGTCTCTTGTCACACGTGAGAGCACGAGGCCAGAGATCGAACGCCTTCCGCAAGTCATATGTGAACGAACCAACCGCGCATGCAATCATGGGATCCATATGACCAAGCGGTTGCGGCTGACTATTGAGGCCTTAGTAATCTGCCCACACTTGGCAATAAAAGAAAAGATCAAACTGCGGCGTACTCACGTCTGCCTCACCCAGTTGGTGCCGCCCCAAACGGCGAGCTGGGTGAGCCTGGGTGAGCCTGGGCGAGCCGGGGTGATGCTCACCCTGAGCTCGCGCGAGCACATCCCACCATTTCATCCTCCAAACATAGCCCAGAGAGTTTGAGTTCCCTGCGCAGGTGGTGAGTTCCTTGCGCAGGTGTCGAGTTCCTCGCGTAGGTGTCGAGTTTCTGGTGCAGGCGTCGAGTTCCTCAAGTACTCTGGATTTCCAACAACTCTAATGCTAATACGAGTCACTCACCGTAATCTTGATTGAGGCAAGCAAATACTAAGACAAGTGGCTCACCATAATATTGATTGCGGCACAGCTCAGTCACCGACTAAACGCATCGGCTCTAAAACTGAGGCACGAGAAGTAGGTATGGTGAACGATGTGGATAGAATGCGTTATATTCTACGAGGTGAGTATGCTCACCGTGAGCTATATAGTGCTAATCCATGAGTCATTATAGCAGCCGTCGAGTCACCACTCTCCAGGCAACGGAGTATGCTCCAGGCAACGGAGTGTGCTCTAGGCTGCAGAGTACGCTCCAGGCTACCGCCTGTTCGCAACAATGATCGAAGGCATCTTTGTGTTGGCTCTGCTGGTTATGTCAGTGCAATGCGACACCGAATCAATTTCGATGGTCCTTGTACCTGACTATGTCAATCTTCGTGACTGCGCCAAATACTGCTTCCGGTCCGATGGCAGGGGAAATATCATTGGAGGTCTATCTTGCTCGCGCAACAACTGCTTGGTATGCTAGAATCTCTAGAAGTCAAGAAATAATCCTTACTAACTAGTAGCCGGTAGTGTCGACCAGACCTTGAATTACCTGCGCACAGTTTAATCACGTCATGTATTGTCACGCAGCAATGCCAGGAAACAAACTCCGTGGATGTTAGCCAGGGTGTGTCGTTTTATGATGCATACTGCTCTAGCTATCGAAATCAACTCACGGCACCCTCTACAATAACGATCCAACCTACTAGTGTTCCAACTTCCCGCCCAGTGGTTATCGTCACCGTAACCAGTTCACCTACGAGCTCACAGAATACAACTCCAGGAAGTGAGTCGGTCCCAGCTTATCTTTTCTTGGGGACGTTGCTGGCGTCTATCGCTCTGCTGCTTCTGTAGCACCACCAGCTGGAGCTCACTAGTTCACTCGCTATCGTAGCGTCCTCCGTATCAACGTATTCAACACTACTTTCTACAGTGACTCCGACAACTTCAACCTTGATGTCTACCTTATCTCCGTCTAGCTCTGTAGATCCAAGCAGTAGTAAAAGCGGTAGCCGTGGCTTAAGCCGTCAGGATATTTTGACCATTACCTTTGGTATACTTGCCGCCACCATAGCTCTAGGGGGTATCATATGGCAAAGCAGAAGCGATAGCATCACGCGTCGGAAGATTCGAGAGTGGTCTAATAGTCCGAATCCACATGTTCATTAGAAACTAAAGTCACCTGGTTATTCTTGATGCCTATTCTCCTTCCGCAATTCTGTTACTGATATATTTATCAATTTGATTATTTTTCGAATATTATGTCTATCAAATCCAGCCCCTTATCGCTCATTATCGTGTAGCCAGCCACGCACGACCCACCTGGTAATGCACACGATCTCGAGTATGTCCTTTTCAATACATTTTTGGAGTAAATACGAGTAGAAGATCTCCACACGATTGATAGTTCAGTCTAGATCAGACTTCCACGGCAGGATTTTGCCTGGGAGCATCTATTTAGATAGCTCTCAGCGGTATGGTAGCATGCTTCTGTCCCCGTGCTGATCTGCTGTTACAGCATAGTTCTGGTCCATGGCCTCTTTGGCCATCCGCAAAACACATGGTCAGCGGGCTCGGGGGTACTTTGGCCTCGGGACTTGCTACCAGACCGGTTCCCAAACGCACGTATCATGACCTGGGGTTACGACGTCCAGTTCAACCACTTATCCAACGCATCCTCGAAATCGACGATCTTTCAGCATTCCGAAGCCCTTCTGACCGACCTATCAGCAGTTCGGGGAGACACTAATGGAAAACCACTCATCTTTATCGCCCATAGCCTTGGCGGTATCGTCGTCAAGGACGCATTGCAACAATCCGTCAACGAAGTATCCCATCCCCATCTCGCTGAGCTCGCGAATGCCACTCTCGGTGTCATGTTCCTGGGTACTCCCCACCACGGCTCTAAAGTCGCATCCCTCGGTAAGATTGTGTTGGGTGCAGCGGTATTCTTGTTGGTCGCTAAGGCGCTTGGGAAGAACGGTGGTCACAGCGTAGTTTCAATATAA
>JAJDFE020000618.1:0-22253 GCA_021527465.2 Geoglossum glabrum | reverse complement strand
CAGTTGGAAGCGGTTTTGGAAGTCTGATGCGGCTATGAGCCTCCTTTGTGGGAGCCTCATTGCTAGTGCCTTACAACTATGCTTCACAAACACAATATAAACAATGTCAAACCTAGTATGAAACTAAGCTTTACAGTAGAGATAAAGACAATACGATTAAAATTTGCTTTAGAGCACAAGCATAAGGACTTGGAGTTTGGAAAAAATGTTATATGAACTGATGAAACGAGTATTGTATTAGGGCATTAAAGAGGACAAGTCTGTATTTGGAGAACACTAGAAGAACAGTACATATCTACTATTTGTCGACTAAGATAGCAAGGAGCTTCGGAATTTATGTTTTAGGGTTCTTTCATATAAGACTGTAGTGTAGATCTTAGGGATTAGCTAGTAGTGTGATAGCTTATAGACGACGGAGGATCTTTGGCATAAAGTTGTCATAAAGTATTCTTAAAGACAATGTAACAAAGTTAGATTAGCAAAAGTACTCTTGATTCTGTAGTATAAGAAGAACTAATTGCTGCCCATTCTACTATGGGCAGCAGATTGCTTAAATACATGGTTCAGCCGGCTCCTCGATGGCTACCTCGTTCTCTAATCCGACTCTCTTGTCTTGACTCTATCTGTTACTGGCGACGTTGTCTGCTACCAGTGATGTCGTCGACTCGGTATCGACTGCTTTCAGAAGTTGCTCTTCCAGCATACCATTATAAGACCGTAGCATGGATCTTAAGGCTTAGCTAGTAGTGTGACAGCTTATAGACGATATAGGATCTTTGGCGTAGAGTCGTCATAAAGTATTCTTAGAAACAATGTAATGAAGTTGGATCAGCAGAAGTACTCTTGATTTTGTAGTATAGAAGAACTAATCGCTGCCTATTCTACTATGGGCAGTGGACTGCTTAAATACATGGTTCAGCTGACTCCCCGACAGCTACCTTGTTCTCTGATCCGGTTCTCATTGTATTGACTCTGTCTGTTACCGGCGACATCGTCTACTACCAGCGACATCTTTGTCAATGGATATAGCAGGCTGCTTTCGTTGTTTGCTTAGCAGTTGTATGCGGTTGCAGATGTTGCTTGCTTATGAATCATGTCGTCTTCATAGAGGTCTGACATCGTTGCGCTGTCTGGCAGTTGGAAGTGGTTTTAGAAGTCCGATGTGGCTATGAGCCTCCTTTGTGGGAGCCTCATTGCTAGTGCCTTACAAACATTTTTGTAGTGACATCTTTCTTAATGGATATAGAAAGCTGCTTCCGTTGTTTGCTTGGTAATTGTATATGGTTGCAGATGTTGCTTGCTTATGGATCGTATTGTCTTTGTGGAGGTCTGATATTATTGCACCGCCTGGCAGTTGGAAGTGGTTTTGAAAGTCCGACGCGGCTATGAGCCTCCTTTGTGGGAGCCTCATTGCTAGTGCCTTACATTTCAACTATGATAAAAAGGGACCTTTTTATTTTTGGAAGCTAGAAAGTAAGAAAAAAAAAGCTGCTGCTATAAAAGGGTTGAATACAATTAATGCAACAAATGAACCAGCAGCAAAACTGGCTTGGGAATTAGCTACAGGGTTGAGAAGGCTAAACCTTCGACAAAATCTTAAAGGCCATAAATCAGTATAGCAATACACCAAAGAAAATGATGCACTAGTGCGAGAGAGAAAAAAAGGAGGGATTGACTAGTATCGTTAACAAAAAATGATTCTTATCCCCAAGATAATTCCTTTTACAAAGGAATGTTTGATTGATTAACTATGTACTCCGATTCAAGAAGACAAAGCACCAATATATGCATATCGAGCACAACAATATGTTTTTCTAGATACTGGTATTGCTAGACTTTTATGGCCAGGAAATTCACTTGATCTGAATGCTATTGAACCAGTTTGGCCTCTTTTTAAAAGAGGTACTACCAAATCTGGTACTCCGACAACCTGAGCGATAGCAGAAAAAGCTTGGAGTAGAGCTTGGTTGGAATTACCTCAACAGAAAATTCAAGAATTTACTGAGCAAATTTCTGAACGTATTTCTCAAATAATTCAACTTGAAGGAGGGAATCTATATAAAGAAGGAAGACAAAAACCTGCTCCTAAGCCTAGAAAGCAAAAAGAGCAAGTTGCGCAAGTTATGTAACCTTTTGAAGTTTTAGAGAATTAGTTTAATAGTAAGTTGCAGGGTATTTCTTAGCTAGGTTTAAGTACTCTTTAACTATTTGTAATCTTAAGCAATGAGCCCACGACTTTTCTCACAATCCTCCATAGAAATTAAGTTATTGAAGATATTTTATCATAATATTTATATTTATTTATGCCTTTTTGTTATTTTCCTAATAATAACTCAAAGAATTTTTATTAATTTCCTTAAAGTTGTCAGGGCCCAGACGGTTAGTTACAGGTGCTTAGGCTCAGCATATGATAGACGGGCATATGGTCGATACTATGAACTATATAGTTCATATGGATCCATGGTCCGTGGAAGTGATAATGTGGATATAGCTCTATTCTAATGACATTCTATATACAATATGTGTGTTAACCAATAAGGTTGCAAGAAGTATCCTCGTCGGTCTCTAATAGGGGTTCGCGAGCCGCAAACCTTAGTGATGCGAGCATGGCTCACTCCACGGTCCGAGTTCTCATATGGCTATTACAAAAGTATTGAAAATAACAACAATACTAATAATCTATAATAGTACTTTTTTCCTATTTGCTATTATTACCATAATAATTTAAGTATTCTTCTTTTTTTTGTTATAATAATTATTTTGTTACTAGAGTTTTATCAGAAATTAATTTTCAATAAAACTCCATTTCATTTATATTGAGAATGTTATAGAGATTCTATTAACTTATAATTACTTTAATTTTCTTCATTCTTTATATTGCTGTATTAATCATATCTTATATTCCTACTTAAATTAATTTAATTATTTTAATTAAAAAATAGAGATTCTTTTAATTTTGATAAATTGGAATTTTATTTTAATAATGTAATGTTTTCATTATTAATATTTTCATAGTTACTATTATCTTCTACTTTTAAAAAGTTTATTACTAATTGAATAAAACTTTTTCAAAATCAATATATTTATATTCCAAATTTTATTATAACTTTTCTTATAAGGGTTTGGAATCATTATCAAGATAAAAATATTTTAATAAAAGGATTTTACTAATAATTAATTGAGAAATATAAGTACTGTAAATTGAAAACTACTACTTTTGTAAAATCTTATAATTAAAACTTTCATTATTATCTATCTAATAGAAATAATAATAATGAAGGGATTTTTGTTATCTATTAGTATAAAAGTATTGCTTTTAGTCAATTGATTTTATTGCTTTTTCTTTTCTTAACATTATTATAAAAATTTTGATGAAATCAAAATAAAAATATTTTAGAAGTTATCATTTATTTTATTTAGTAAAGGGAAAGTTTAGATCATGTAATTATATTTTTATAATACAACTCAACTATACTTTACTTTTTTCTTCTTAAGATAATTAATAAAATTATTATAAAGTATTAGAATACTTTTAACATAGGAGTAGTAATAGTAAGCAAGTAATAAGAGGATATGGAATCATAAGTCATATAATTTATATGGTATTTATAGTTTGTTTGTAGCTAATTAAAAGAATGATAATTATTATCTACTAGAACTCAGAACTCAATTACAGTTATTAAGTTTTATTGTAATTGTATCATATTTTCTATATAAAGATCTTGATATTTGATTCTAAAATTTAAGAAAAATATATAAATTAGTTAAGGTTTATAATCAAATTTATAAGCTACAATAAGTATTATAAATACAATCTAATTTAGAAATTTTCATGATTTTTATAAACTTACTATATAGCTTGTGAGTCTTATAAGTTTATTATATAGTTTACAAATCTTCATATAAACCTTAACTATATATAATATAACTTACAACTTTACTATTTATCAACTCTTGTACTCATAATAGTTTATAAGCTTTAGAGTATATAAGTAAAAGTTTAAAGAAGTATATTTCTTTATATATAAATATAAATTCAAAGTTCCCTTTAGAACCTCCCCCTTTTTCTAACTTTGAATTATTATCATAAAGAAATATTTTAAGTTACTTTATTAATATGTATATAAAACCATGTCAACCCTCTGAGTACTGTCAACTATTTGATAATTATATATAATGTAGCCATTTTCACTAGCTAGAATAGGTGACAAGATAGTAGGTGAGGTCCCGTAGTAATGATTGGAATTATTGCTAACTCGAGAGACAAACTAGGTTCTTATTACTATCCCGCTTGGAGAGATGCAAGATGCAGCGTAATGTTAGTGGTTGGATAAATAGGTAATTGCCGCTTTTGCGAGGCTAGACGTGGTTCTCCGCCGAACACAATGAAACAGGGCCACGCCTGTACACTTGGTCAATCATATCCATTACCCGCCATCACATAAACCAACGGTAACCCTCAACCGCCCAACACCCACAGTCACACCGCATCGCAGCCCCTGCACAGACCCCGCCAAGCCACGGTATCGCCCACGCACGCGGATCCAAATCGGTGGAGCCGAGAACTTCGCGTACGGGTCCGAGTTGCTGGGCACACGGCGACTAATGCGGATTGAGGAAGGCTTCAAGGGGGGAGAGGAGGGGCTGTGGAACATGGGGCAGGCGGGGTCGTGCGGTCTTGGGCTTGTCCGGCGTCGGCGTGAAAGCGGGGCTGTTCTCTCGTGAGGGCGATGGCCGGTCTAACGAGGGGATTTGGGGATTTGGGACAGTAGTTAGGAGCTTGATGGGTGAGGACCGGCCAGAGCGTTCGCAGCGTGCTGGATGTTGATATTTTTCCGCAGCGATTCTCCAGGTACGCGATGTCCACCTCCGCCTCTACACCGCCCCAGAACACGCACCCAACCCCCTCCCCCATCCCCGCCCAGTCCATCGCGTCACCGCCCTTTCTCCTCCCGCACATCCCTACCCCTAATCGACGGAACGCTATATCGCACATCCATATCCACTGCCTGTCCGACATCGGACGAACAGACCCATGTGACCCCGCTTTTTGTCTTTGGGATGAGTACTATATCTTATCTACCCCTACTGGGTTTCTCGCGGTGTCTCCTCGAGGCAACAGAGAGGGGAATTCCTGAACTGGGCCTCTCCTGACTTGCGAAAGTAGTACGTTCAAGGGAGACACTGGGGGAGAACAGCCGAAAAAATGGGTCAAGCAATGTTTTCATCCGACCATCTCCCCACGCTCGGCACGGTGCGCCTCACTGCCCTGTGCATCTTCTCTGCCCTCGGATCCTTCGTCTGGGGCTACACCATCGGGATTCTAGGCACCATCTACGTCGCGCCGGGGTTCCTCGCTGCGCTCCACAAGCCTACCGCGCCTCAATTCGGCATGATGACTGCCTTCTACTACCTGGGTACCTGGACGTCGTTTGTGTTTATTGCTCCGAGACTGGCAGACACGCTGGGGAGGCGGTATGCGGCGTTTGTGGGGACGTGCGTGGTTTGTGTGGGGACGGCAGTGGAGACCGGGGCAGGTGGGGGTAGGGAGAGAGGCGTGGCAATGATGATTACCGGGAGGGTAATTGCGGGGCTAGGGACGGCGGTGCTTAGTACGTCGGTGCCATTATTCCAGGCGTAAGCGCTTCTTTTTTTTTTTTTTTTTTTGCCCCCTTTCAACCGCGAATCTAGCTCCTAAGATAGCCAACGAATAGGGAAATCACGCCCGCTGCCCGACGCGGTAGATTCGTCGTCCTCAACCACATCGGCCTCGTCGCAGGCATTGCATCCGCATTCTGGTTAGGCCCCCCTGGAGGACTAGACACCTCGGGATAATTCCACTAACCTTCTCTCTCTCCACGCAGGGTCGGCTACGCGATGACGTTCTGGAAGCACCACAACGGATTCTACCTCTCATGGCGACTATCCGTTGCAGTGCTATTCATCCCCGCGATTATATTCCTTGTTGGGCTCCCATTTCTGCCCGAGACGTGAGTCCCAGCATAAAATATTGTCCCCTAAGCAACAACATGGGAGACTAACTGCCCACAGCCCCCGCTGGCTTCTCGAAAAAGGCCACACCGCCCGCGCCGAGAAATCTCTCCTCTGGATCCGCGGTTCCAGCACCCTCACCCCCTCCATATCTGCCGAGCTCGAGGAAATCAAGGAAAACATCGCCTACCACCACGCCCATAGCATCAAATCCTGGAAAGAGCTCTTCCGGGACCCAGACCTCTTCGCGCGTCTTTGGAGGGGCGCTGCGATCCAGTTTATGTCCCAGATGTCGGGCAGTACGGCCATGAAATACTATCTTCCAACAAACTTTTTGGCGTTGGGCCTGGGGAGGAGGATGGCGTTGATGGCCGGCGGGATCGAGTCGACGTTGAAGATTGCCTGTGCGATATTTGGAATGACGATTATTGACCGAATAGGGCGGAGGGCGGCTTTGTTTGTTGGTGCGGGGATTATGATTGTTGCATTATTGGTAGGTTTTGCTGGCGGAGTAAACCCCCCCCTTTTATTCCCGAAATGCTGACATGCAATTTTCCTAGATCAACGGTGCGTTACCGCAAGCATTCCCAGACAACCAGAATCGCGCCTCCGACTACGCTTGCATCGTCTTTATCTTCTTCTTCACGTTCGGTTACTCTATTGGCTTTGGACCCACCACCTGGGTATACGGGTCTGAGGTAACTATACAGGGTACCTTGATAATCAGGAACTTGCTAAAAACGCATTCCAGATTTTTCCAACATATGTACGAGCTAAAGGCCTTTGTCTCAGTGCGAGCGGCGGCGCCATTGGCTCCATTGTCGTGGCACAGATCTGGCCGGTGGCTTTCCAGCGCATAGGATCCAAGACATATTTCATATTCATGGCAATCAATATCGCCTCCGTAGTTGTACGTTTCCCCTACTGGCAAGCCCTGGCGTCCATACACTTTTCCCAAGCTTCTGACTCACGTACTATTGTAGGTTATCTACATCTTCTATCCCGAGACTAAAGGGAAGACCCTTGAGGAGATGGATGGACTCTTTGGCAAGGTTACGGTTAGCAGCGAGAACGCCTCGGCGGGGGGGGGTGACGTCACGGATGCGAAGCAAGGGCATGAGTCCCCCAAGGTGGAGGAGGTCCTAGTCGGAGGCGACGAGAAGGTCTAAAATCCGCGAGAGAGATCAGGTAAATTACTTTGTGGAGCGAAGATGCCCTTATGAAAAAAAGGAAAGAAAAAAAAAGAAAAAAAGAGCGACACTCTAGGACATACGGCGAGATTCAAGCACAGAAGAAGAAGCAATTTCCCCGCAAGTTATATATATCTATATCTATCTCCAGCAAAATAAAAGGCGAGATTCTTTGTACGTGGATCATGGAGCGTGGGTCGCAACGCTGCGGCCATCATTTCGCGATCGTTGTATACAGCTGTTGGTGTTGGCCCTTGGATTGCTCGGCAGCCCCAGCGAAAGACTTTTCGCTCCGACCCATTTCACACGGAACTTACATGTACTACTTTGATCGATCCATCCGACCGATCGATTCTACTTTTATCTGCCCTGACAACAGCCAGAAAGTCATGTCGGATGGCCGAGCTACTCGGAAGGAGAACAGCAGCAGCCGGGGTCACGAAAGTCCCGACCCACGATGAAGCAGACCGCTCGAGAGTGCCAAGACCGGGTAATGAATGCATGATGACCATGTGGCTGGTGGACGGTGTGTGTGTGTGTTCGTGCTGTGGTTTGGCGGTGTCATTGGATAAAGCCAAGGCCTGGATATTGGAACGGATGCGCCCGGCGATGGAATTCCACTGCAATTTTTAGCGTTACCTGTGCCGACGGCGGTGACAGCCCTGCGGCAGGCCGGGCTTGGCGGTGGGTGTTCCCCAGCGGTGGCAACAACTCCGCAGCCCTACACGCACACGTTCATGTACCCAGCCCCGGCCCACAACGCAAATACAACGACAGCAGTACCATACATAGTACTCTGTACATGCACATACACGTACATGTACATGTGAACGAACACCCGGAGCGCTTTTACGTCGCGCGCCACTGCCCCCTCGCCCGTCCCAGTCTGCGATCTCGATCAATCAATCAATCCCCCCCTCCTCCCGTATTAGCAAAGTTCATTTCAATTTTGCAGCTCCCGAAAGAAGAAGAAGAAGAACGGGAAAAAAAAAAAAAAAAAAAACATTCACCAGGATCGGAAATACGCCCCGCGTCTCGTTGGGCCGAGTTTGCTAATTAATTAATTAATATCCGGCAGTCGGTCCGGCTCGCTCTACTATGTATGGTTTTATTAAATTTCATTTGTTTCTACTAAATTTACTGGGTATATGTTATAATAATAAGTATGACTGATTCTCCGCAAAAGATGGACGGTTCGTTGCAAAGGGAAATAAATAGATAAATAAATAAATAAATAAATAAACACAGTAAGACGGGTGGAAGGAAATCCGCCCGCCCCGCCCTAAATTAAATAGGAAATTTAATAAATAAATAAAGTAAAATAAAATAAAATAAAAAAGTCGGTTTCGTTCCGTAACAACTAGCCCCGCCCAACTAACTAACCGCGCGAATAGACTTGTACTCATATACATGTACGTATATATACATATATATATATACATTCTGTCTGTCTGTCCCACCGCCTGTTGTGTATTGCACTCACTCACTCGCTCTGCTCAGCCGCGTTGTGTGACGTGTGGCGCCCATGCCGGCTTACGGCGCAGCAGCGCATCGGGTTCCATCCATCCAGCCCCCCAGAGTTTTCTTTATTGCTTTTACAGTATTAACTAGTTAACTAGTTGCATATACATGTATTTTATTCATTCCGAGTAATTAATTACTTGCGGCCCCGCGAACCCCCGCCGTCTCAGCTCTTCAGCCGCAAGCCATCGCTGGTCTCGTGCTGCGTCCGGATTCGGGCCTTCGCTGGAGTGGGGGCAGAGTTGGTGTGCAGGCCAGCCTTATGCGTTGCTGGGCCTTCCCGTGGTGTGGGGCGACACGCGCCGATAGGTTGGTGAGCTCGCCCGTGGTTGTCGTGAGGCGCCGCTTGGCGGTGCTGAGAAGAGGAGGAGCCAGCCAGCCTCAGTAGCAGCAGGAGCAGCAGTCTCACAGTCCATGGCGGGAGCTGCCATCGCTGCTGCTCGATGCGCTCTGGGATCCGGCGCATTTCCTGACATTTAAGCACCGCTCGCGCCCTGCTCTCCGGCGGCCATCCGGACGACCGCTCTTCCTTTTCTGCGGCACAGAGATGGTCTTCTCCCAGAACATGTCTGATTCCCACCAAGCCTCGTCTTCCTCGTCGACCGTCACCTTTGCTTCTCCACCCGCCCAGCCCCCTCCTCTCTCGACCGCGCCCACTGCTCCGGCTATCAACAAACTCCAAGTCTTCCAGGCTGCCGTCGGCATTCCGGTCAGCTCGCAGAACCCCTATAGTATATACAAAAAGAACAGAGGCATTTATCAGTCCGTCGTCAAGGGCGAAGCCTACAGCAAATGGTCCTTCCGTCTCTTCGAAATAGTCATCACCGCCTGTCTCATCCTTCAAATCCTCCTCGCCGCAACCCTTACCGCCCTCGGTGCCTCATCCTCAAACCACATAATCATCACGATTTTCGGGGCGGCAAACACCGCCCTCGCAGGAACCGTCGCATTACTCAAGGGCCAAGGCCTGCCCAACCGACTGAGGCAAGACTGGAATGGCTGGCGGGACCTTAGGGACTACATTGAAGAAAAAGAGCGAGAGATTGCCTGTGGGAAACCGGGCGTAGACGTGTGGGTGGAGGTCAGGTTTGTGGAGGACAGATACGATGCTGTGAGGAAGAATCAGGAGAAAAACCGACCAGATTCTTATAGCCATCTGTCCGACAAGGGAGGGGACTCTCTCTTGGAGGGTGGAACGACTGAAGGGTCGCAAGGGAAAGGCAAGGGCCAGGCGAGCTTCTAAGGGACACTTGACGAATCGCGGGAACGGGAGAGTGTTTGCGGGTCGTTGTTCAAATCGGGCTTGGGAAATACATACGGGAGAAGAAGGAGCGGACGATCGATCGAAGGAATATATATGCTCAGAGCTCTACACGATCCTGGAATCCACCGCGAAGGCAAAACATACGGCACGGTGTATTTTCCTTTTTTCATTTTTTAATCCTAATGTTGTATTTGGCGTTGGAGTGCGGAGGTCTGCTATTCATCTCGGGCGTTCTACGGGGGAAATACCGGAGTGCTTTGTCTGTTGAAACTACTACTTGTCACACTAGAATGGAATTTAGTTATTATCTAGGTTAGTCTAATATAGACGGAGAAAGGAAGCAAAAGGACGAAATACATGAATATTCTGCGCAAATAGCTCTCAGCCCCCACGCCACCACGTAAGGGGCTAAGCAGCCAACCCTGCCCACCGCCCACCCTCCAAAGCCGCACAACCAACCAGCTCGCACGCAAGCTAATTATCCACACGACCCTGCCACCACGCGAGACGACAGGGCTGACGCAGCTAATTTAACCAACCTTTACGAGGGTGACAGGAGATTACATGGCACGGTCAGGGTCAGGGGGAGCCTCTCTCTGGGGTAGTTGACGTGACACTGAGGCGTGACACGGCGGAGTCTGGCAAGGGTGGAATTGAATTGCAAAGCCGGCATGCGTGGCGGATATACCGGGCTTGACTATACGGATTTGACGGACAAATCGCCAATGCGCTCGTATCGAGACGCTGATTTATTTATATTGGCAGGAACGGAACCGCAGCAGAAATCGTTCGCTCGCCTACGGCAGTCAGAGAGTTGGTTGCGCACTTCCACGCTCTCCACCTCATCGCATTCTGTAACCCAGCGAGCACCTCGACAATGTCGGGCACACGTCAGCTGCTTGGGGGGTAGATCCGTCACACTACGTGATGCCTTGGAGCGCGACGGTGACGTGCTCTACGAGATAGAATACCCCCGAACGGTAGGCTAAATTCTACGTCGACCTCTGCGCCAAACGCGCGGGGATCGGACGTATCGTGTTGTTCCTGTTGAATTTCATACAGAGAATTCGTTACATGAAATGTGCGGCGCGGGGGGAGTTTATCTAGTACCGTGGTGGCAATGCCAAGATGGCGTTCAGACCTCCTCAACGTCTCAGCAATTCAATAGTTTCATCTAGGAGAGCGCGTAAGGCTGGCCTAAGCACTATTGTTTCTTGAGCAGATGCTGACGCTTCCGCCAAGAACATTCATTCCACCACGGCGTCCGAAAGCACGCCCTTTCGCACCCGACTAATATGGAACGCAAGATGAGGTGTATTTTGACTCCTCAGATCCTCTCTACCTTGGCGGTATGCGGGCCGCAAAACGCCTCGGTGTTCTAAAGACTGGATATCTTCTCATTGACTATGTTGAAAAGAATGAAGGAGGGAGATGCCTTCCGGATAACATTCGCAACGGCAATGAGGGAAAGGTGGGAATTTCCCGTTGTCTATCTCGGATCTTTCTTTTCATTGAGCCGATCGCGCCATGGAACGCATCCGTGACAATAGACAACCGAGGCATCCTGAGTCTTACAAATCGTCTCCTGACGCTTGAGCTCCAGCAGCTGGAGAATGAGAGTATCCTAACCTCTATTGGTTGTGATTATACGTACACTCGCATAGATAACGTGCATGGTTGATTTCCTGGAGCCGGTTGCGACATCAGCTCAATCCCGATGACGGTCGGTTCCAGATGGCAACCTTGACTGTGATGCAAGCCCTGGTCCCTCTACTTGCCATTCGCAATAGACTAACATGAAACCTAGAAATGGGTGGTCATGGTTCGGGCACGGTGACGAGATCGCTTGTCATCGGCAGCGACAGTTAGAGCCTTGCATCCTCAAATCCGTACGATGCGAGGCAAAAGTGGCTGGTTGAAAGGCTAACAATCAGTCTGGCAGCCCGCGCGGGTTGCAAATCGCCACCATAGCTGCTGAATTAAGAGCATCCTGGATCGTAGTCTAAATAATCTTCCTGTCCTTTACCCCACACGACCCATGTCATCCGCGATTAAATCTCACATGGTAGCAGCAGCAGACTGGAAAAAATCCTTGTCATTATGGGCTCACCATCATGCCATTTGGAGTTGCTTGTCACCACAGAGACGTCAAACACGCAGTTCAGGGCTGGTGTTGAACGAAGGGTAGAATGGATTAGATTGACAGCGATCGTGTTGCTTGTTAGAAGGAGCGAGAGGAAAATTTTTCGTTGGGCGCGATGGCGCTAAGCCGACCGAATACTAGCTAGTACTAATTGGCTTGCCCCTATTTCGCGATACAACTCAACAGCTGGCTGGCGCGATCGAGTTTGTTGTTCTCTAGGCATTGCTGTTATTGGATGGAGGGACTATGATAGCTGTTGAAGTTCACATGTGTTGGCGTTCACATGGAACTTACGTGGCACCTGTGGTGGCGCAACCTGTGTCAAGGAATAGGGGCCGGCCAAACTTGGGCTGGCCCTATTATGCCTTTGTGGAATCTTGGCGGGTGAATGTCTTGTCTCAGCTTGTCAATTAGTAGCAATCAGGTCATCGTGCAATCTATCGTCTACTTCAATTTCATCAATAGCCACCAGGCAGCTCACTTCCTTCCCATGCTAATATCGACCCGTGAGTGCACATCTATTACCATGCAGATTTATTTTGATCTTTTATAGAAACACTTATCAATAATTTTGAATGAATATTCAACTTTCAAATAAAATATAACATTTATCTATATCACCAAAATTATTAAGATATTCTGATGGAATGGGGAATTAGAAGAATTCTTAAAAGGGGAATAAATTATTGTCATTTTGAACTGCTTACCGCTGGTGGTGTTGGTGAGGTAAAGGGAAATTTAGTTGTAGTGATGAAGCAGGCTTGGAATGAAATGGTGTAAGATATTGGTAGGTCTCTCCGATGGCATGTTAGATAGGTAGGATACTAAAGCTGCTGAAAGTAGTATGCGAGGCATTAAAAAAATTAACTATACTTAAACTTTCTATATAGTATTATGATTTTTCGATATAGAATTAACTAGATCTTTGCACAACTTAGATATATGGTGGTCATTAAGATTACTTTGTAATATACGAAGTGTTAGAGTTTAACCACATAAGTGGTTGGTATGATTATGCAATGACTGCCACGAAAATTTATAATATCATGCAAGCCAAGGCATTAAAGAAGGGCAAACCCTCATGTTCTGCCAGGATTTCAACATGATGCATCTCCTAGATTGTGCCAAGATGTAAAATACGAGATACGCATATATTGACTGCTACCTAAACCAGGACTGGAAACCATAAATACCCACCCAAGCCCTTCGTCTACTTAATCACCCACTACTTTTGGAGCAAATGCAGTAGCACGGAATTCCGAAATATCGACGAGGGGATTGAGCAACGGCCGGTAGGCGACTAATTGCTAATTTCTGCTCTAAGTTTACTAAGCTCCGTATACTGATCTGTGATATAGGAGCTTTGCCCCGTGTGCCCAGAAATGTCCTCCATCTTAAGAGACTATACGTGGATACATGGGAACATTGGAGGAGATGGCGGCCTCACGCTTAGGATGCCTGGGGTAGCTGCAGGTAGCATATCTCGGATGACTGGGGAGGTCACATTTGCAGAGGATGGTTGTGCGGCTTGGGCAAATATCGTCGATTTCACGCGCTATGTAGACGACGAAGGAAAAGTATATTGGGGGGTGGAGGTTGATCAGTGGATATTTGGGAACGGCAATGGTGGTGAAACAAGCCCTGGGTTACAAGCACATCAACTGGCCACTACAACTGAAGATGGTGATAATGGGAACCCATACATCGTCTTTCACGATGAATGAAGGGTTGGGGTCTGAAGGGCCCTATAGTTTTATGATTGGGAAGAAGAAATGCGGGGGGGGTAAACAGGGGCTTAGGGCTTCGCCATGATCCGGATACCCAGAGTGAAGGCGCTCGGGATAGCGGAGATAGGTTGTTGAGTTGTGGAGAAAGGCATTTTGTGATAATAAAAGGGAACTAGGCTTGGAGGGGCATGGTATGTTGCAGCACATCCCCAGGGTTTCGTGAGACTAATGCAGAGCCTAGGAGCTCCAGGACTACAGCCCGGGATATCTCATCTCTCTTACACAAATACCGTTGGATATACAACAGCGGAGATCGCACCCGTACGACCCCTGGGACGGTCGGCCTAACACTTACCCGAAGCGCGCGCGCGCGGTCCCAAATTACTGGCCGCCTGTCATTCTGGGGTCGTGGTGCAAACAACACCACCACCACCGTCGCAGGGCTCTCCCCAGGAGCCAGTGGAGATGGCGGCAGGAGGATCTGGAGCCTCACCACTAGGAAATGGCGCGGACCGGCCGAGGCCGCTTTAATGCCGCAAACATGCAGCAGCACTGGTGGGGGTATTTCTGCAAGACGGCCACCAATTATCCGTCACGTCTGCCAAAGGCGAGAGTGAAAAACCCCTTTGCCGTGCTTAAGATGCTCTGGGTAGGTGGCTACGCTCACCCGCCGCGTTATAGCTATCTCATCGGCAAAAAGCAGCGCGGTGAGTACGGCAGGTTGGGGTTTTCGGCGAGGGAATTGGTGTTGAAATGGAAGATAGCATACCAACGGTTGGACTTTCCGTGGTGCGGAATAGGGGCAAGCCAATTTACGCTACACCCATTTCGTGGCTTGGCGCCCGGCGTCCAAAAGAATTTTCTTCTTCCGCTCACTTTGTACTTACAACGAGTGAGCTTCTCGTAGATGCCAATTCATCAATTCTACACATAACTTTTAACAATTGGTAGGATTGATATACGGGAAGGAGAAGGTTTGGGCGGATGAGAGGGGAGAGATGGTAAGAGAGGTTAGTCCAGGACAGTGGGTGCGGCTGCTGAATCCAATGGCGGGGCTTTCGGGAGTGGGGAGGGGATGGGTTGGAGCTGATAGGTGGGGTAGTGGGGATGAGGGTGCGCGAGGGGCTTCTAGAGATGTTTAAATTTGCGTTTGAACTTCACGAATTGCCTTGAAAAGATCAGTACCGATACTAGATGTCTATATAAATGCCGTAGCTGTCGAATGGGGAAGTGCATGAATGAGGGGGCGGCCGCTCCCTATGCCCATTTTTAAGTGGCTCGAGCGAGCGGGGTAACGTATATGAATAAAAACGAAGGTGTGTATGAAATTGAGGTCTTCAAGCCCTCCCATAAAGCCCTCCTGGGATTGGGACACCAACTTCATCCCTACTGAAAGTCAGCCAGGATATCGGTACCCCATCCTCGCCAACACGATCCACAACACCCCATTTCACCGGATCTTCGGCTTCAGCTACCATCCTATCACCGTCTTTAGCGCCGGGCGGGTGACAAGCTGCCGCAACCACACCAGAACAGCCGCCCATTAGCGGCATCCTCGACTTCAAAGGACATAAACCCATAACCAATGCAAAAGCCATTGCCGTGCCGCCAAGAATAAGAGCCGTGATCATAGCAATGCAAGAAAATCCCAAGGTCTCGATGTGGCTGCCTTCTGAAGCCCTCACACCATCTTGAAATACATCCACCTTGACATAGAATAGAGACTGGCTGGCTATCCAGTGCAGCGCTCCAGAGGCCACCAGCAGGGGGATAGCCCATCGGTAAGGCAGGTTGAGGAAATACGTGCTCCGTTGTATACCCTTTGGTTCCGAGGTCCTCAGGGATTTACGCTCAAACCCGTAGGACTGCCATTCCCTCTCCATGGACGACAACGTGAATAGAGAGTTGTAGGAAAGGTAGCAAAGCGACAATAAGAGTTGCGGTGTGTTAGCGAGTACCACGAAACCAATGTTGGTGGTGGTGGAAAAGCTGTAGCTGGTGCTAGCCGGAACGAGAGATATGGGGTTGACGGTGCCGAATCCTAGGTTCCACCTAAATATAATACATAAGCTGAGAGCCATGGATGAAGCAAGGTATTGACTAGATCATACAGTGTAGCAATTGGAACCCCACCGGCACCCCACCCACTGTCTATGGCTGTTGTTAGTAGCGAACCCACCACGATCAAGGCGGCGCAACATCCGCAATTGGTCCAAAACCACCGCCGTATGGACCCAGAGCTCCATTGTCTACGGCTTCTGGCTTTATAACGCCTCGGGGCCATCCGGGGTTTGATGAAGGAATTCCTATACTGGCGGAAATCCAGCGTGCAAGCTCTTGCTCCTGCATCGGGATTCTGGAGGTAGGAGGCGATTGCATCTCCGACAGTGACAAGCGGGAGTTGGGAATAGCATGTCAGCGCCCAGGACAGCATCAGCGCCTTTATGAGGTTGCAAGTGCACACAGTAATCAGGATTGCCTTGCTGTAGCACAGCCTGCATGGCATTTCTACTCTCTCAATCAGTCCATAGGCTACGCCGATCGGCTCTTCCCCTCGTATCCTTGCGGTCCAAGTCCTCCTTGAGAGGTCGATTTTTTCCGGATTACAGAAATCCTCATCGGAAAACATACACTGCCAATCTGGTTGATAACCAAATACAACTTCGGTGGTACCGCCTGTGATGACGGAATTATTTCCTCGTGTGCGGTCATGGGTGACAATGATTACATGGCGGCTTCTATTGGTGAACCTAGGGCCATATCGTCGCAATAGCTCTGGTATCGTTACGTTGTCCCAATTGAGGACCTCCCCGGAGTGAATTTGGGGAGAGATGGTATCATATGCGAACCGCGTAGAGGTTCCAGTACCCTCGCCAGCCCTCCTGTCGTATACAAAGTCTTCACCCGCAAGGAGCCAGCTGTAGTCTGTCGCGGGGATTGTGCTGTGGAACCCACTGTTGGCTATTAGGTGTATCGGGGTGGAGGTGAGGGCGATTGCAACCCACGCGATCTTACGGGGGCCTTTTGTATGTAGAAGGTTCCGAGCGGACTGAATACCGACATCCAGAGTGTTACGTGATGCATGTGCCTTGTCCAGCTCTTCGCGCGTGGGAGCAGCGAGCAATTGCATTGCATAGTTCTTGTCAACGGAATGGTTATAAGTATCAGAATTCCAGCCGAGGATAGTCTTGGGGGAGAAGCGGCGGACCTACAGAGCATCCCAGAAGCAGGGTAGAAAAAGCGTTAATCCCAAAATGTATCCATCTGTCTGCGCTGTTTATACTGTTGCATTTTCCTTCTGCGACAGTTTCACCATCCAGCCCGCTCGACCGAGTGGATACGACTGCTGTGGTGATCATGCTCACTACCAGAATTGCCCAGCATGTCCAGCAACAGAGCCAGAGGCCGCCCCGCCATCCTGACAGTCGCTCCTTCGTCCTCAAGAGAAATGGCTTCGAGGGAACGACAGACGCTTCCAGATCCGCGAGGTTAGCCATAGGTGACCTGGTTAGATGTCTTTCAGGTTGTTGAGGCCCATTGGCCCCTCTTGGGGCCTCGCGCGAGGCGTTTTCAGTCCTGGCTCTTTTCGTGCCGGCAATTGCTTCGCCCCTTTGACGTGTGTTGTGTTGGTTGGGGTCCATTGGTGAGACACGGCTCGGGCGTTGCGGGGGTCTCGAAACAGGAAAGTGGTTCTGATCCCACCTTCTGTCCCGGTAATCTAGGCGCCCAGGATCGTGGGTAATTGCCTTTATGCCCTCTATTCTATGTTGAGCCAATCCCCGTGTCTTGATTCGAGTGTAATAAGCCCGACTGGGGCCCAGCAAGACTCAGCCACGGCCCCCAAGCCAAGGCGGTGTATCGTCCTCGATACCCCGCGCGACGCGAGAAACAGAGGAGTGGTATCTGTATTGATCGTTTCAAGGACTGGTCCCCAGACCGGTTACTGGTTGCAACTGCCGCCAGCCTGCCAAAAACCACAATGGCAGGAGGCCCCCTAGCAATCTTAGCAGCAAGCAGATATGATATAGCCTCATTCATCCTGCTGGTTTTCCTCCTCGGCAGCACCTCCGCGCTCCTCGTCGTAACAACTGTCTGTGGGTGCCGTTATTTTCTCGCCTCGACCAGATTTCTTCGCCTGGTGCTCTCCCTTGTCGCCGTTAATGTTCTTCTCTTCTTAACCCAATTCGCGCTCCAGACCGCCATCTTGACGGCGTATCCGTGGCGCGATGGACGAGGGAGGGTGACGGGTGGGCTATATCAGCGGCTGAGTGTAATATCGTCTTTCTTCGCGTCTCTCGCAGAGACACTCTTCCTGGCGACACTATCAATTACCTGCCATCGCCATATCCTCGCGCGGAACAGCGAGAGTGATAAGGTCTCCCAAGTGTGGCATGGATTTCTCGTGGTCAGTCTCGCCACCTTGTGGCTCGCGAGTTTCGCATTGTGCGTGAGACAACTTATCGATCCGTCACGGGTCAACGACAAAAATGCTTTGGTGGTCGACATCGTGTTCAGATGTGCCTGGATCGTTACCGCAGTCACCATCGTTTCGTGCCTTTTGCGGACGTGCACACACGCTCGTCGAGCGGGCATCCGCAGCGTGGTGAGTGAGCTGTCGTCTTTACAATTCTCTATGCCGTGGCCAGGCACACTGACTCGTGCGCGCGAAATAAAAGGCGGTGACACGAGCGGGGATTGTCGTAGCGCCTATCGTACTCCTCCGCATTACCTATCTTACCCTGGGGGGCTATCCCTTTACTTTTCAATTCGGTGACATCTCACAGTTGGGTCGGGGGATAAATCTCGTTAATATCGTTGTAGGTCCGTACCTCGCTATTACTGCTTTGTCTGTTATACTATCCTGCTGGTATGACATGTTGAAAGGGGAAGTGGAACTAGAGCAATGCTAAGCCTCTGTGCTGTTACTGATTCAATCATGTAACTAGGCTAAAGATTTAATTGTCGTTTGCCCTTCTAAAATAATGTGAGAACGGGCACCATATGCAGTGGCGAAAATTGCTAAGACCTTCCCGCGATACCAAATAGAGGCCGCCTAAATTGTATGACTCCTGTTTTGACCCACAGACTCTCTAGCAGCGAAAATTTTCTTTACACTATTTTTCCAGTCCGTGCCTACTTGTCACTTGTATACGAGGCACTTCGCTCGTCCTAGTAGCTAGTGTTAGAGGAGGTGGAACTGGGTCAAGTTCATTGATTGTTTCTACTTGGTGGGCAAGCGCCCTTAAATACATGTAGTGGCTCGCCTACTGATCTGTCGGGCTTAACACTGCCTAACACCCGTGGTATGTTCAACAGTATGTTCAACAGCTAGACAATCAATTCTATTTGACCTACGTCTCACAAATAAGTTGGCATGCATATATATTCGGGAGCAGGCCTTTTCATCCTCGAAACTTGCGTATCGGGAGCACGCGGGCCTGGCAACCAAGGGCGTACAAACGCCCCCACGATATAGACGTGGTATGGCGGGGTGTAGGAAGATTTGCCCAGCGGAGTAACAAATTACCTGCGCAATTTTCATTGGCCAGCAGCCTGGGGGAGGCTGTGCCCGCCAGCGCGAAATATGCCACGGAAGGGCAGCCGCAATAAACTACCCGACTGGTTGGACTGGAAAATGATTTGGACGCATTCTGGAGAATATTGGATTTGCCGGGTAGGCCGGTTGGCGCTTCATGCAGTGGACTTACCGTGTTTTTCTTCGTTTCCTGTAATTGCGTGTGTAAAATCAGCTGTGGCTTCATGCCGTTTGTTTATCGGTAACCACTTCCTGCCCGCCTCTCCCCGCTGCTTTCTCGCTCTCTAATATCCCGCCGCAGCTTAGGATGTTCTGCTGTCACTAAGGCTGTCTTGTGTAGCGGCCTAATTCATAACTTTGGTCCTGGCCCGCGAATCTAGTGCAGATTGCTGTTTTCGCGAAACCCCAGTTTCGTATCACTCCGATCTCCACGCTTCCACGATGCTGATGGAGGGGCAGCTGGAAGAAAGCGAAGAGCTGAGAATTTGTGGCAACAAAGCGTATAGGGAGAAGCATGCTCTCGTTCCACCTCACCCTAGTCACAGAATCCGCGCCCTGACGCACTCACACAGACAATTCAATCAGGCCCTTGCCGATTACACCGCCGCATTTACTCTTCTGTACTCCAACTGCACGGTAGTATTCTTTGCGCTGGGCTGTTTTCCTCTTGCCCTGAACGATGCCTGCCTCGCAACAACTCTTTCCCTTACCTGGTCGAAAGCATGGCGACGGAAGCGCGCCATCTACGCGGAGATGAACGACATCCCGCTTGCACGTAAGACATATGCTGTGGCTAGGAAGGTCTTCGGAAGTGGGGAGGACCACAATGTTAAAGACCTTGCTGGAGAACTGGTGGGGATTTCAAACGCGTTTGATCGGATGGATAAGAGGGGGGAGGGGGTAGGGAAATGGCTTGCGTACTGTGGAGAGTATCGGGGCCGGTGAGTAGTATGCTCAATGCTTTCGTTAGTGTGCCTCCATGCTACGGAAAAACGAGCGGCAGCGAGGTAGGTAAGCTACCCGCGCCAAGAATCCTAGCTAACTGCCCGGGCTCAGAATCCGCCTCCACAGTACGCGGGAGTCTCGGATGAGAAAGTGATAGGTGCCGAAATTATCCGTGAGATGAAACGGCGGGGTATGGAGGGCGGGATGGAGCCGTGGCCACCGCTTGGGAGCGCGCTGCATAGGATCTGTGTTGCGTCTGTTCCCCTCCCGAGTACTTGTGGTCATCACTTCCTGTTTGCTAACTGAAGGGGCGAAATACTGTGGAGGCAGAATCTGAGCCCGGGCGACTAGCTAGAATTCTTGGCGCGGGTAGCTTACCTACCTCGCTGCCGCTCGTTTTTCCGTAGTATGTAGGCACATGAAGCAGAGCATTGAGCACCCTACCCACCGGCCACCGATACCATCCACAATACTAAGAGAGCTGCAATTCTGGGTCGCTAAGAAGCACATATACACCACCACCTGAAGTTAGTATAGGGTTTAGAATTAAAGTTTACTTTTGGTGTCCCGCTAGAATGGACACTTGCTGAGTATTGCTTGCTGTGACAGCGGCGGTCCCGTCTGGGCTCAGTAGCCTAACGTATTTGACGGCGAGTTTGCCGGACCACGGGAGTTTGCCGCGAAGCGAAAACCTCTGGGACCCCACCACAACCACAATCCCAAAAATCAATTCTAAGGCAATTGTCCTAGAATTTTGCATAGGCGTTCTGTAGTATATAGATCATTTAAAAATAAAATTTGATGGAAAATGAACAACAATTGCATACATAGTATGCAAATTTATAAGATAGCCCTAATTTCCTTCCTAGACCTTATTACCATACCGGTCTGTGGTGTACCCCTGCATGGTCTAGCTGCAAGGACCTTCCCTAGCCTCTGGATATATGGTTTTGATACTTCAAAAACCTAAGAATCAGAAGTATCAGAAGATATAACAATTACTCTGAGACCAATATTTTCTATTTGAGGTTAGAATATTCTAGATCTATCAAATGATAAACTAGCTTTCTGAGTTTGATATCTGAGCGCCAGATTTGCCTCTTGATGCCATTCAATCTTTTGGTGGTGCTTTACCCTTTCTAGTTGCTCTCTTGCCCTTACTTTTTTTCCCCTGCCTCCTCCTCCCTGTTTTTGCTCCTTCTAGCAACTATCTCAGAAAGCTACTTCTATCTTGCATTATACTCCTCAAGAGCTTCATTGACATCACCCTGTGTCATCAATTTAGCATACTCTTGTTGCTTCTTGTTCATTCTAACTCTATTCTTATGGTAGTTTGCTTTCACATTGAGACGCTTTTTTAAAAAGCAGTTTCATGCTTAGCAACAGCTTCCTGTACTTGAGCCTGGATTTCAGACTTGCTTAGCTTCTCCAGAGCACTCGATAGAAGCTCTTTAGAACTGTCCTGAAGTACTAGCTACTCTGAGTACTTTAATATCTGGTAAAATTCATATGACTGCTTAGGGGTTTTGATAACTATAACTGGCGATTCTAGCTCCTTTTGGGATATAATACCCTTGTCCAGTCCACTCTAGACTGTTTTTTTATCATATGGGACTAATCCAGTACCTGCCCAAGCCCCCTTGATGTTCTGGATGGTATATATAAATTCTTTAACTTATTGAAGCAATGGTGTAAGGCACTAGCAATGAGGCTCCCATAAAGGAGGCTCATAGCCGCGTCGGACTTCCAAAACTGCTTCTAACTGCCAGACGGCGCAACGACGTCAGACCTCCATGAAGACGACATGATCCATAAGTAAGCAACATCTGCAACCGCATATAACTACTAAGCAAACAACAGAAGCAGCCTTCTACATCCATTGACAAAGACGTCGCTACGAAAACGGTACGCCAGAAGAGCGACATCTGAAAGCAGT
>JAJDFE020000617.1:0-22271 GCA_021527465.2 Geoglossum glabrum | reverse complement strand
CCGTGGATGTGGAAATGAAGGGATGACGATAGACATTGTAAGAGCAACGCTGTTCTGCATCCTATCCTATCCAACCTTGCAAAATGGATCTTCATGGTGCTTCTTGGTGGCTATAGCATATGTCTGCTTCCTCTATTCTTCTTCTTTCTCCTCCTCACCTTCCTCAATGCCTTGCCCAACTGCTCCGAGTTGTTTATATGTCCTGACGTAACGCCCAACCCTAGCTAAACCTTTCTTTTACGTCAATCAACCAGTTTTTTTCTTCCACGGTTTTCGCTTTGTTACCGTCGTTACCAATCTTTCAGCACTGTGTTTCAAACGCGCGTTAGTTTACTCTTGCAGTCTGGTGGAGTCAGTGGTGTTGAGACCTCTGCCATTGACATCCACCACTGCCTTTCCAAGTTGGGTTATCCCTCTTTCAGACGGGGGACCTGCTGCGGGAGTTTTCCCATAATATATACAAAATCTACCCTAGGACACAATGAGAGTTAGTTCGTATACTCATGCTCCCTTTAATACGGGGCTAAGCAAGTGCGGCAGTCTTTTGAAAAACTAACATCCAGGTATATGGGCCGTAGGTCCCACGCCATCGACCGCGCAAGTCATGCAAGAACGCCGATGGTCTACTGGGACCTAGCATTATCCACTCCCTTGTCCACATTGACGAGCGGTTTGGGTCCACGCTCGTCCCTACACTGCTCCAAGACAAGAGTTTGGGAGTCATACGTATATGAACATGCCTCAAGATGATGAATGATGAATATCTGATTCCTTATGGATGGCCGAGATGCAATGCCTCCAGTTATATATAACTTTACGAATGGATATGAGCACAGTGGGTTATATGCAATACATAAGTGATAGCTCTCAGATTCGCCTTAAATACTATACTTATAGCCTGTCCAAACGCTAATACCATCAGATATGCGGTTAGAAACTGCAAAGACGAGATAGACGGACTACATATCTACGGACCTTGGCAATATTCTTTCACCTGCCAATGTAGCCTTCCGAAAACTGGCCGTCGAGCTCGACATCTCTCTTCTATATCCTTGGGCTAGCGGGACTTGCGGCGCCGCTACATCACTCTACATCTATCTATTTTTGGTTGTTCCCTATTAGACTAACACCAAGTATCACTACAAGTAATCGCCATTGGTAGCCACAAAGATACTGAAGGATCCAAGAAGAGTACCGTCCCGTATGTGCATTGTGGCTCCCTAAATCGGCGTGATACCATACCGAGACGAGCAGGACACGGGTTGTCTACACCTACTCCTTAAACATCCCTTGCCCGGTCCCTTGAATTGAAAAACGTCCATGTCTATGGAAAATATACGAAAGAACAAAAGGCTGTTGTCTTGTCTAAGAGATGTGCTCGCGGATATCCTCTATTCTTTTGTTAGGAAACTCTCCTTAACTCTCACCATCCACGCCCCTGATACCTAAGAGTGCCACTGCGCCATATTCACTGGAGACATACAGAACTTCGTGGTTGTTCGAAAAGCCGTTGAACCGAGTGGCCGAGCACTTGGTATATGCTGTCCATCAGGAAAGGTTAAGCAAAGCATAAACAAGAAATGGTGGGGAATAACGAACCTCCCATGTCTTTGAAATACAGCCAGTCACCAATGTCGAGTACCTCCGGGAATTCTGCCTTCTCAGCGATGAGATCGAGGCCATCACATGTCGGGCCCCAGATGGAATATTCGGTAACAGGACCTGTTCTGTACTCTTCCGACGCTTCGCTCGAGTGCATAAAACGTGATCCACAACGCAGAATGCGCGGAACAGGATGCTGGTGGTCAAACATGATACTCGTAAAGTTTCCGTATATGCCATCGTTTAGATAAAGCATATATGCGGAAGGCTGATTTAGTGCCTCCTCAATCGTGCGGCGTGCAATGACATTGCAAGCAAGAGTGAACGCAGAGGCGACGAAATACCGACCTGGCTCCCCAATGATACGGATATTAGCTGGGAAGTAGTCGTCCAGCGCTTGACTGAGCACGCATGCCATTGATTCAAATAAGTCACTGCAGAAACCACCGCCGACGTCAAGCGTCGTCATTTTGATCCCAATTTCGCTGGCTTGATCGAAGACAACCCGGGAATCCTGAACAGCTTTTAGGAACGTATTCGGGTCACTGGCTCCCGACCCAACGTGAAAGCTGACTCCTACAACGTTCAATCCCAGTTGCTTCGCCAGTTCCAGCAGACTGTGGGTACGATCGAGCGAAGCTCCGAATTTCAGGCTCAAACGACACAAGCTTGACGTATCGTCCGTTGAGATACGGAGGAACAACTCTGCCTCTGGAAAGAATTGCTTGGTTTTGTATAGTTCATCGGGGTTGTCAAAGGTCATCTTCCTCACGTCCACTTTGGCTGCGTACCTCACATACGACTTGGTTTTGCAGGGCTGTGCATAGATGATTCGTGAGGGATCAACGCCCATATCGAGCACCTGCTGGATCTCGTTTTTGGAAGCACAATCGAAACCCGTGCCAAGTTCTGCCAAAAGCCGAACAACCAGAGGATCGGGATTGCATTTAATAGCTAACATATTCGTCAGAAGGTTTACCCCAAGGAATCTTAAAGAAAGTGCCTACCATAGAATGGTTTCACCCTCTTCAAGTTCATCTTCCAGCGGATGTGTTGTCGGTAGACCTCGCCCAAATCAGCTACGAAGAACGCATCTTCGTCTCCAGCATCGCATTGATCATGATCAATACCCTCAACACGGTTCCTGAATGTATCGCCAACCAATTGCTCTGGCGTCTTGGTGACATCACAGACGACATTTATATTCTTCCTCGAGACTGGCGAAACTCTAGTACGAGTTGCTGGTACTGCTATTTCAAGGGAAGCTGTTTCGGTAGAGGTAATAGACGATGGTGCCATTACCAGCGAGGAATGGTTCGACAGAGAGTTTAGTTTTAGCCTGTATATTCCGGAGCCGTGTTATGGGGGGCGAGAACGTTCACACCCGATACTGATTTGACGAGGTCCCCCCGACTCTTCCTCGGAGAGAGGAAGAACCCCTGAGAACTTCCTATGCGGCAGCTGAAAGAATTCGGACAGTGCCGGGGGCTGTGTATGCACGCCGAAGAGGAGACCCTTAAGTTCGGAGGATGAGCGCAGCAAGAGGAGGTGGGAGGTCGTTGAGGATATCTCGGTGGGGGCGAGTAGACACAACTTGAAGGGACACTGGGGCTAAGGTTGATGGAGGCGTGCTGTCGCGTCCGCCTTTGAGAGGACCAAAGGCAGTCCCTCAGGTTTTGTTTTTTGTTTTACGGATTTGATGGAACTGAGTGAATAATAGCCACCACAAATCACCGGCTGTCGGTACGACTGAGTGGTGAGAGATGAGGGATGCGGGGGCGAGCTCTCGAGAGATCCCGGTGTACGCAGAGCCTTTCCGATATCGCCGGGATAGAGGAAGGATATAATAAGTCTGGACAATTCGAGTGTTAGGAGAGGGGAACCCAATGTCCTTGAGAGGTATCGGGCCCAACGTGTCAGTTTGTGAATTGTGTGTGAATTGCGGGTGGAAGGGTGTAGTGGAGGTGGGTGCTGTGGGTGCTGTGGGGGAGATTTATTTTACCGTTGTGACTGGTAAAAGCTAAAATGCTGTGGCGATGACACAACCTTCGGTCGGTAAAGAGGTTGGGGCACGATACATCTGCACCGGCCCCGAACACCACAAAATCCCTCATCATTCTGCAACTTTCTCCGCTCATCAACACTTAGTGAGCGCGGCCAGCAAGCCAGCCAGAATGAGCCCCATGTTCCGCTCTTCGGTCGCGCTGAACGCGCCCGGGTAGCCCGGCGCATGCGCCCCCTCAACATTGAACCATCCTGTTGGGACAGTCTTATCGGAGCCGATACGTACCCTTGGATACTGTCGAGATGAGGCATTATTCGGATACGGCCAATTTCGGGGGAGACAAGAGGAATATGGCGTGCGACATTTGCCAAGGGTTAACCCCAGAAGCTAAAGCCACCAGTGGCAGCGAACGACCGTCAGAGTAGTTCTTCGCGACGAAAGGCAATCTCCATGCAAGGTCCAAACTACCTTGCAAAAAGCAATATATTCCCACTCAAGGATATGTATACCTTATTGTTGTGCGGCCGGCCTTTTGTGGTCACGATCCAAAACTCGCTGCCGGATCGGTCTCTTGATGAATGGCGTTCAGGTTGTTGGCTCTCCGGGGCTTGCGATCATGACCTGGGGACCTCAAAGACTACACTGGACTCCGGAAGTATTCAACCCCCCGCCACAGTGCACATGGCCGTGCTGGAGGCTAGCTGTGGGTGTGGGAGTGGGTCGGCGCTCTTCTACGTATTAGTCGTGCAACTATCCAGAGATTCCCAATGCCACAACGTAGCATCCGCGCACAGTTGAATACGTGGCATTGTTTCACTGACGTGGGATACTTGGAGAAGTATCTCTATTGCTGGTGTGGAATGAGTATAAGTCGACGTTCCCCGAGTCGTCGGGGGACCGAAGACCTTCGTTGCTGGGCAAGGGAATGGCCACATGGTCATCCTGGAAAAAGCCGGCGTCTGCAATATGTTCGAGAAAGACGGCCTCGCTGGAGTGCCTAACCTTATGCGCAAGCAATACCGTTGCGCTCCGTGACCTAGCGGCCAGTGTAGCAAGTACACGCACCAGCGACGGTACGCTACCGGGATTATATGTACAATCCGCTACCAAAATAAGATCGAAGTCTCTGCTGGAAACTGATGTTGGGAGATCTTCCCCCCAATCAACAACTTCGAAGCTGATAGCTGTATTGGAAGCAGGGCGAGTTGCTAGCATGTTCCATTTGACGATATCTTCTGCTTCTGGTAAGTCGGTCAGAAGCACATTGCAATTTGGCAATGCTTGAGCAAGCCCGAGACCGACAACGCCACAACCAGTGCCTAGCTCAATACAGTTCAAGCGTCTCTTTTTTGCAATAGAAAGTGTCTCACGCAAAGAGAGCATATCAATAGAGCCAGCGGCGATACCTCTGTCGAGAAATGACATCAACATCAGACCCGCGTCCCTGAGGTATTCTATTAGCTTTGGCTGGTGAATCGATCTTAAGTTTCATACCAGATATGGCGAGCGATACTTTCTCCGGTTTCCTCACGAATAGCCAACATTTTACCACCTTGGCACAGAAACCTCCTCTCTATCATGTAGCGAGGAGCACCTTTGTCTGCGGGATCGAGAGGTTCGCTCCAAGCAGAAACAATGTCACTTCCAGCGCTACTCAGGCATTCATACACACTATCCCCGCGCTCGTAATTCTTCGCGGCAACATGCAATTTCACTGGGAATGCTGCAGTATTGGCGACACTAACGTCAAGCTGAAGACTTCGCATGCCCGCACGCCAGTAGTAGACCCCATAGCCCGTCGACTCGCTATTTTCGTCTCGCACAAGGTTGGCTGCTATAGCAACATCTTTAGGGTAGAACGACTCGCCAAGATCAGACGTAATTGTGATCAGCGCGGAGATGGTTGACAATGATTTGTTTTTGGAATGAGAGCATTTCGGATATTTGAGGAATCGGATGTAACGCATGGTCTACAGATCCCCGGAGGCAGGTCCAGGCCAACGCCCCAAATCCGCCGGCAGCTACCCACGAGATGGAGCTGCAGAGACGACGGGATGTAGTTGGAGGTGCTTGTGCAACACGCCCCGAACTGCCTGCAAACGTGCCTGCCTCGAGTCTTGGCCGCGGGTCACGTGACGGACAGACCCCAATGACGGCCGCTGATGGAGTCTCAAGAGGCCATTGAGGCCATTGACAACTCTCCCCCAACGCACTACCGGCGATAGGGGCCCGATTGCCTGGCCCTCCACTATTCGTCACTCCTCTTGCCTTTATAGCTCGAGGACGTTCCCGCCGCGACAATGCGTACCGACCCCCGCATCCGGCAAACGTGGAATCAACTCTCGCAGAACCTCGAGTCTGCCAACGAGTCTGCGCAGGCAAACCTCTGGACTTTCTCGCAATACTACCTCGCACCGTGTATCGCCTCGCTTGGCGCCTGTGTACGCTCTTGTGCTGAGCCGTGTTTTCCCGTCCGTGACGAGCGGCTGCGCCGTAGTCGTGGCCGGGTGAGGGGTAGGGCTGAGAACAGCTTTGACTTCTACGATGACTGGGATGATGAAAACGATGCGAGCGGTGGGATCTTGGGGTGGGAGAATGACGAGTTGGATCGACTGCTAGCAGGTTCAAACACTTACGGTGGAACTGCAGGGGACGGTCAACCTGGGAGACAGCGGACAATGAGTTATGGAGCACGAAGAGGAGATAGGATATCTGGGGCACGCAGGAAAAGTGCAGTTCCACCTCACGATGGTGGGCCAGATCCGACAATCATACCAAATACATCTGCATTTGGCTTTCTAGGCCGGTTACCCTGGAAAATCGGCGGCAAAGGCTTGAGGTACAAGCCTTCCGCTGCAGATCTACAAGAACACCCCGGCGCACGCAGAACCATAGAGGAAACCGAGCCATTGGTTGAAGACGCTGAAGAGGGGGAGGAATGGGCAGCCAGTGGCCAGAAACAGAACCGGAAACGAAGCAATACCACCAACTCTGGCTCCACCACCGACTCATTCCGCTCCCGCGGTGACCTCTTTCCAAGCGAAGACGAAGATGACGCCGTGCCCCTCGACGACGAGTTCGCTACAACCCTTGAGCAGCAGCGCCGCCACCACTCCACCGACGAAATCAGCAGCGGGAAAACGACAGGAGGGTTTGGGAAACGCCCCTCCATTTCCCGCAAAGCATCCTCTAGAACCGCCTCATCGAATCATACAAGTGGCAAAAAGCGGCGACCACGGGGAAGCAGCTCAGTATCCGTAACAAGTCCTCATTCAGATACTGCTATAGAGGACAGCCTATCGCCCCCCTCGATGACCGATCTTCGTAGGGAAGAGGAGCTAGTGCAGAAGGAAGAGGAGCAGGAAGTCGAGCGTAGGCGCGAGGCAGCGCATAAACTAGCGTTGAGGCGCGGGTTAACTGTTGATGAGGGCACCGTCGAGGTAAAGCCTGATCTTTGCCAACATCATAAACTGACCGCAGCTAACGTATCCACCACAGGAAGCCCAAACCTCAGAACCAGAATCCAAACTCCATGAAGAAGAGACCCCCCCCCTCTCCCCAACCATTCTCATCCTGCCCAATCCCCTCGCTCAATCACCAACCTCCGACGCTCCCACCCCAATACAACCACAAGACCAATCTCAATCCATACCCGCACGCCTCCCTCAATTTTCCCCTCCCCCTTCTACCCCAGACCCAGAACCACCCTAGAAATAAAATTTTAACCAAACCTCTCGCCCTTTTTTTTTCTGTAAAGAATCAAAAATTAAAAAAAAAAAACCCATATTTTATCCCAGCTTTTTGTTTTTTTCGTTTTCATTACCATTCTTCCTATTTCTTTTCGCCCATATTACTATTATATTTACCTTCCAAGATTTGGTTAGGGAGGGGATGTGCCGTCCGGATTATTCTAACGACCGTATGGAAAAATGACAAAGCATATATATATATATATACAACGACAGCGGGGAAAATAACGATATCAAAACGGGGGCATAGCGAGCATTACTGTCATCCCTCCACCGTCTCCACCTTTTATTTTTTCCCCTTCCTCTCCTCAGGGTGCCGGGTTCAGTAGTGGGGGGGGGGCAATTTTTTTTTTCTTCGGGCGTCCCCAATCATACGAACCCCCCCCCCCGCCCCAAAAAAAAAGAAAACCTTCAAAGGATAATTATCTTATACCATTATCGTTTGGCGGGAGTTTGTTTGAGTAGCTAACTAGCGGCTCAAGAAAGCGCAAGGGAGAAAAAAAAACCCCCATCTGTACACACAAAAAATAAAAATAAAATAAAATACCATGCCTCCAAGAAAATATGAATCTCTGTTAATTGTGCCATCTAGCAGGCCTGCTCCGCAAGGGGGGGTTTATTTTTCTTCTAGTAGCCAAGTCGGTTATCATGCCAAAGGGGAGGGGTTGATATACGCCTCTGCCACGGCATAACATACCCCTATACACCGACACTCACACGGAGGGCGATTAAAGAAAGGGTTTTTTTTATTATTTATTCCCCCTCCCCAAAAAGCCGCCTCGTTACTAGTCTTTTATCCATCCATCCATTCTTTCCTCCAATTGATGAGAGGGGACGGAGTACAATATGAGGTTGAGGTTTGAGGGATAAAACTGGGCTCCGAGCCCTTGCCTTTTGGGGTGGTGAGTGGTGAGCTAATAATTAATTCGATTCGAATTCGGTTGGTGGGGTTTTTTTTTTTTACTTTTTATCTACGTACTGTGGAGAGTATCGGGGGCCGGTGGGTAGGGTGCTCAATGCTCTGCTTCGTGTGCCTCTATACTACGGAAAAACGAGCGGCAGCGAGGTAGGTAAGCTACCCGCGCCAAGAATTCTAGCTAGTTGCCCGGGCTCAGATTCTGCCTCCACAGTACTTGTTCCCCGTCGTCGAGATCTGCTCTGATGCGCTCAAGGATGCCCTGCCGGGTGTAATCTGTGCTTTTCAGTCTGGGCGAACATGGGGAAATGCCCCGGTCCCTTGTGGCATGTGTGTAAAGACGAATTGGGCGTCCAGGGTGGGGGGATGCTCCCGTCGGTGGTGAGTTTTGGCGCATCGTGCTGCGGCCTGATAGTACCATGACTAAGGTCTTTTGTGACCCGCGCTGCGTTCGCTGGGTGGCGGAATTGATTTGATTGTGGAGTCTTTTGGTCAGGCGAATTAATCGATAAGACGTCTTGTTGATTGTGACCGCTTTCAACCTGGTTCCCCTCCCTCCGAGTACATGTACTTGGGGTGTTGACTTTAGTCTCTGCCCACCGACACACAATGGGCAGAGACTTGCCCCGACCCCCCGGGTACAATCTCCCACATATAAAACATCTTTCCGTTACACGAGCAACTCGCCGCTAACAACCACATCATTCCTCCTCTAGCCTCACAAGGAAAAAGAAGGTAGCAACCCTAATTGTTTTCCCGTCTTAAGTGATATTGCAGGAGATTGCAGGAGATTGACCGCTGATGTTTCAAAAATTGTGAGTTTTTAGCCATTGACCAATTACGCACATGAGGTGGCGACGGCTCTAAGGTAAGCCTCCGCGCAGGATAACCTTCGATATTTGGCACTTCCTCCCCCGATAATTCTACTCGATGGTGCATAAAATGAGATGAGACTGTCAAAGTGGAAGCGAGGCCTATCCACCCTGAAAATACTTTTAACATCAGTATTGGTATAAGCCCGAGATCCCAAATGCTTCAACTTTAATCTGTGATCCTGCTGGAATGGTACTTGCAGCTCCGATAATGCGCGGTATTTCCTTCCTTCCGAATTAGATTGTACGGCGCCATGCATATCCAACAAAACTCATGGCGACACTTCGTACCTACACGGACACAAAGTAAGCATCACCAGACCCCAAAAATACCTCTATTTCGTGCTAGCACGATAATCGGGAAAGGGGACATACAAGTCATATGATCGCAACCGCTATTCTTCTCGATATTCCACCCACACATCCCACCCTTCCCCGGACACTTCTTCGCGAGCTGCGAAATCACCTTCGCAGATGCTTCCTCCTGCATCTTCTGATCTCTCCCTTTCCTGCCGCTTTCCTTATAATCATACTCCTCGCATGTCTCTCCCTCGTGCCATGTATCCTCGTGCACGAAGCAGGCCTTGAAGCCACACATGATACACCGGAAGATGTTCCCACCGGCACCGTTTTCGTGAATCTGGCCTGATCCGCAGCCGGCGCGTCGGCACCACCGGAAGTTGGGGTCATTGTTGAGGGTGTCACGGACGGAGAAGTCATCAAATCTAATATTCCAGTTGAGTGATAATCACAAGGATACATTTCCCGCACGCGGGTATTAACTTACTTTGCGTAGATCCCCGGCGCGGCGTACTGTCGCACTTCAGCATGATCCAGCAGTTCCCCGCAGCCCGACTCAGGACACCTGATTTCCTTCCAGCTTGTATTATCCAGCTCTGATGCAATCCAATTCTTGTAGCAGTCAGCGCATACTTGTGGCTTGTGCTTGCAGTTCGCGAGGGCTGGAAGTTCTGGAGTCGGTATGGCCTCAGTGCATACCACGCAGTTACGGGTTCTCACGATCATGTCTTGTGCCCGGGCAATTTCAGTGAGTCGTTTTAGCCGGGGTGTTTGTAGCCCTGTTCAGCTATCAGCAACTGTGTCGTGAGTATTGTTGACGGATATCACTCACATGGAGGTGTGTAAGTCTCCAACGAAGTAATAACGCGAGGTTCTGCAACCTCATACGGGCCGGAATCCTCTATGCCGACTGGCGTGAGGAGGGACACATCACTCTCTTCTGTAAAGCGAGAAGCCAAGGCCTTCAAGATCACACCATTGATAGGCTGCTCGTAATCCGCGACAAGGTATTGACTTAACAGCTTGTGGACTTGATTTGGCGAAAGCAACCAGCAGATGTCCAGGGAGACCTCCAAATCATTCAACGTTGTTTTCCTCATCTGTAACAACTTCGTTGCTTGCTGTGAAGTTGTTAGCGAATGATGACGCAAGAGGATATTGTTTAATGTACTGTCAAATGCTCCAGCTGCAAAGTGCCCTCTGGCATGTGATGGCTCTGACACCACTCCTCGATCTTCGTGATGTTATAATTAATCTGCAGACCCCGTTTCCACGAAAGGAAATTCCTCCGCATCAAAAGATCGTTGAATGCGGTCACCCCAACCAATCTCAGAAGTTCCGTGACCGTCTGCATAATAATCGAGTCCTCGAGATAGTACGTTTTCATCACCGTATGGATGTTGTTGAGAAGACTGAGGAGGTTGTCCATGCTGAATGTCGGCGCATTGTTGCTCCGCCAGAGCTTAAAGAACCTTTTGTCCTCGTCGACAATGAAGCCAGGAAGCGACTGTGATTCGACGATGGCTGGGATGATCATCTTCTGCAACTCCCTCTTGAGCATCTTCATCCATATGTGATAGATATTGTACTCGAGACATTCGAGATCACGTTTGACAATCTCTAATAGCCCATCGTATTTGGAATTATCCGTCCTTTGCTGCTCATACAGGTCCTCTGCGAATGAGAGCATCTCGTGGACGTTGGACAACCAGAACGCGCCAGAATTAATAGACCCATCGCTACCGTGCTGCGTGACCTCCTCTTGAATAGATTGCATGACATTGGCCAAGAAGCGTTCAGACTCCTTGACAAAACCATTGGCCCACATCATCGAAGTGGCGAGGTTGATGAGGTACGCTGGAAAGAGCACCTCCTTTTCCGTCGGTGGCGGAGTTGCGGTGGGTGAGGGGACCCTCAGATTCTTAACGAGATAAAGAGTGACTTCGTCGTTCAGATTGCCCACGTCGATAATAATGTCCTCAAGCTCCAATTCAAAATTGTCCAGGTTGCGGGAGTGATGAGCCACACCATTCGACATTTCCCCATCGGGGGGTCCAAATGGGTTGGACATCTTGTAAGTAGGTCGATATGCGAACGGGATAGGTCATTTCTAGCCTGACCTGGGTCTTGTAGTAGGGCTAGTAGTAGTGGTACTAGTAATTCCGCATGTGTAAATGCCACCGATTTAGAAAACACTTCATCGGAAAGCAATGTTTAGGAGGCGGTGTTGGAGGGTTGATAGGAGAGGGAAATGGCGATGAATTGATGTTGTAGCCCAGTGGTGGCCGACAAAGCGGCGAGCAGTCAAGGAATCGCGGCCAGTGAGAAGAAAGATTGCTCTCTACCGTCCACGGCTCAGCGAGCCACGAAAACATTTCTATTACCCGTGCCAAGGTTAACCCGTGTCAACCCTCCGGGCACTCCACAAGTTTCGTGCCTATATATAAGCTCGAGGTCTTTTTTAGAACCTTCTCTCCTCCTTAACTTTGAATCGTTATAATAAAGAGGCACTCTGGCTGCACTTTCTAAGCACTTAGAATTGTGGACCTCCAGGGCAGTCGATTCCGACTCCTCGAGTTTGACTTTGTTAATCGACTACCCCGAGGGCAATGGACGCTTACCTGAACATAACGGAGGAAGAAAGGAAGAGAGAAATGATGTCTGATACAAAGAGAAGCAATATCGCCTGGTTTTTATCGCATAGCGGAACGGAAACAGGACTCCCTGCAAGACGTCCCAATGCAGCTACATCAAAGGCCCTGTGGTTCCCATGAGTATCCTTTCTCTAACCCCACGACCCTTTTCCTGATAGATCAACCCTACCCCCGAAACTCCGTTCTCTAAATCCCGTCCCACTGCCATACCCCCATAAATTCCTCTTTCTCTCTTGCAAAAATCTGCCAATCCTCCCCCGCATACCCCCTTACGATCCCCTCGCTCTGCGAGGCAAGATCCTTCATCAAAGTGTTATCGGGAGCCCCATGCGAGAAGCCCGGGAAAGGAGACAGGACTCGGAAACTTGTCTGGGACGCCCCGAAAACTAAGTACCAAGGATTGGCACTTGGGACGCAAAGAGCCTTGAACCTAAGCCAGAGCGTCATAGCGGATAGACGGTGAGCATAGCGCCTCGAGGAAATGGGTAGCCTTCGTGAATGGCGTAAAAATAGCCTTTAGACTATCCTGCGCAAAAGCGAGACACCCACAAATCCATCAACCACGCTCCCGACCCCACACGAGAGAGCCCTACGTCTGCTCGAAAAGATCGGGATAGAGATACACAATTCCTAATACGACTAGGACTAACACCGACCACCATGAGATACCCTCTTCCTCCTCCTCATACTGGGCACCCTCTTCTTCCTCCTCATACTGGGCGAGTCTGGCTTGGAAATTGTCTTCGTACTGATCTCGTCGATGAACTGGCGGGCGGACGGGGCCTGTGGGTAGCTGGCCGGGGAAGCGGTGGAAGGAGTATGTCTGGGCGGGAAAAGGGCCGTTTCTATGTGAGTGCAATGTGGGGCGGAGCCCGTATTGGGAGGGATGAGACTTTTGTAAGGCTCCGACTCTCCCTGGCTGTGCAGGTTGGTATATCGTAGTCCGGATGACATCCTCGATATCGCCCAAAGAGCTGTAAATAAGTGGCCCTGTAGTGCGCAAGCCATAATAGCGGATAAGGATAGTGAAGGACTCTTGTGTAAATTTACAGACCTTGTTCCCCCGGAAAGGTCTGATGACTGTCCAAGGAATCGAATATGCCTTCTCAATTCTAACATAAGACGGCTTATCCAGATCTCCGCCGCCGTCGAGATGCAGCTGGGGTCCATTTACCGAGTAGGGGGGGCTAGGAAAGATGGGGAGCCGATCTTGTTGGACTAGACCGTCTGGACTTCGGGACGTTAGCTAGGTACCGCTCAACAGTCAGCAAAACAACAGCAGACATAGCAGCCATAGTGTAAAGAGGGACGGATGATGCATGTGGGATTGACCACAAATATTGTGACTATCTTTGTAAAGGGTTCGATATGTAAGATCACGACAGGGTGATTGTAGGCATCATCATCGAGAGTCACGCCGTTGAGGAGGGACTGATCGCTTATTTCTTCTTTCCTGGGAAGCCATAGGATGTAGCCTTGCTGGACATAGGAAGGTCGAATGTTCGACACAGGGCGTGGCGTTGACCTAGACACCTGCATTTGATGGTTTATGTGCTGTTGGGACGTTGAAAAGCGGCGAGGCGTGTCCTCTTTGAAAATAGGCGACTCAGTTGCGCGGCTTTGGGCGGCGAGAGCGCGAAGTGGTTCATAAACAGCCGCTAGAGCGTCAAGATTTGGGCGCCATTTCACCAGCATCCATATTGGTAGTAATAATTTGGATGCCAGTGAATTGGCACCGCGGTAAAAAGAGCATTTCTAGACCGCTTGCTGCTTTTGTTGGCCACCGCTGGGCCAACGACAAATGACTTCATCGTCATTTCCCTCTCCTTGATATTTGTCCTCACACTACCCCTAACGTTGCTCTCCGATGAGGTATTTTCTAAATTGGCGGTATTCATGCACGCGCTGCGCCGCCCCCTCCCTCTATTTTCATTTTCCTGAGCTTTGGTCTAATAGACAAGTATAGAGCTTCCTCGAATTGTGCCTTGGACTCTCCGTGAGCCACCGAATCTCTAGGATCACGACTCATCTAATGCATTACGCCCCGTCTCACCGTAGCTGGATGCCCCTTGACTTACCCTCGGCGTTGTCGACGACCGTGAGATGATACGGTGATCAAAGGTCGTATCATCTCGCTAGCACATTTCGACCTCTTCCCCCGAGGTCTGGGACTCGGTGACGAGCTGAGACGATAATCCTGCTGCACGATCCTCCTAGGTAGCAACGACTAGGTCCAATCTTGCTCCTTATAGCTATTGGTTTGCGGGTGATCCGAAGTCGCGTCCTTTTGCAAAGTCCAATCCATCCGTGTTCAGATCCCCGCTCATGGCATGATGAGCTGAGAAGGTAGAAGGTAGCCCTGCTGTGGGATCCTCCTAGACAGCAGTGCGCTTCACAGTCCCTCCCTCAGCCCTTCCCCCCGACTATAGAGTCCATTGGCTTGCGAGGTTCCGTGTCTCGTCGGTTTTCTAGGCACGCAAACGACGTGCTGGTCTTCGCACACATCATTCAACAAGGCGTCTTCCATTTTGCCTCAGAAGTCAGATGAATCACAGAGGAGAGGAACACATATCGAATAGAGTGGTAGGGTACTTTTCCGATCAGACACGATGAGACCGGTGGGTAATGGAGGACGATCGGAGGCGAACACTTAAAGAAGTATAGCTGTATTAAATGACGTGGTAGAGGGCTTGTGAATGATGTCCTAGGGGGGGGGGGGGGGTTCCGGGTTAAGGAACACTCTTGATCCCAATTTGGCGACCGATGATTTGCCTTGCGAGTGGTGCAGACATGGGGGGAGGGTCTTACCCTATGGTTTAGTGTCTTAGGAATTTAACTTGGATTGCATTGGTGTGCACTAACACGAAAAAGAATTATTCCACGCGGAGGTTCAGACGCCTATCGCTGGCGAAGCGCGACAAAACCTGATAGCCAATTATACCCAATAGCCAAACTGTACCCAATGCCCAATTATACCTGAACATGAAGCTGTACCCAGTACCCAATCATACCTAGTAGCCAAACCGTACCCAATGCCCAATTATACCTGAACGTAAAGCTGTACCCAGTACCCAATCATACCTAGTAGCCAAACCGTACCCAATGCCCAGTTATACCTGAACGTAAAACTGTACCCAGTGCCCAATCATACCTAGTAGCCAAACCGTACCTAATGCCCAGTTATACCTGAACGTGAAACTGTACCCAATACCCAATTGTACCCGAACGCGAAATTTCACGGGGAAACGAACTACCTATTTATTTTAAACCGCGAAGTAGCGCAGATATATTCCTCTTTCCCCGCCAACCGCCCCCTAACCATTACCTCACCCTCACGCCCAAGAAAACCTCAACTCTCCCTCTTCCCCGCAACTACCGTCTCGGACCAGAGCCCTGTAACCCAGCACGCAACCACCAAATCGGCCATCCATCCCTCCACGCCCGCTTCAAAACATAAATTTGGGGTTTCGTCCTCCCAGCTTGATCGTGCCAACAGCTTCTTCTCTTCCGTGATCCAGCGGAGTTCGTCACTGGTAGCGTTGTTGGGATTGCAGTTGTCCTGGGTTGTTGTTGTGGTTCGCGACGACCAGTCGGGAGTGGTGCGGAAGAGGTAGGAAGCCGTCGTGGAGGGAATTATGGTTTTCTTCCCAGCGTCGTCTTGGCGAGAATAGTGGACCGTCTTCCAACTCCCCGTCCAATCCCTATGCATCCTAATGTTCTCGGCAAGCTTCGCCTGCTTGCCTCCCTTGAGCTTAAATTCCTGGTAATCATTCTGAATAGGAATAATATCATAGAGTACATCGTCCTGGTTGAAATAACCGGGGGGTAGGGGATACTCGCGCATTTCTGCGCGGCGAGTCGATTTGCGAATGCTCATGCAGGTTGCGGGTGCTTCGAGGACGTGGGAGATCTGGTAGATGCAGCCCGGGGTGGCGGCGATGCCGCTGGATTTGCGGGGGGAGATGAATTGTCCGACCATGTCGTGGTTGGCGAGGGCGCGGATTAGGGGCTTGTCGAAGACGAGGAAGAGCTTGGTGTCAGGGGTGATATCGGGGGTGGCGGTGGTAGAGGTTGTGTAGTCGGCTTCCGAGTAGAGCGGGTGGAGTGGCGGAGCGTCACCGACTTGGATCCAGTCGCTTTCAGAGTCTCCTAACATCGTTACGGCGTTTAGCCGTGGAGTGACGTCCCCACCCTCCTTGGCGCCCGCGCGTATTAGCAAATCAGCGATCTCTTTTTGGTTGGCGCGGAGAGCTAGGTCGAGAGGTGTCACGGATTGGTCCGACATGACTGAGAGGTCCGCACCTGCGTCGATGAGGAGCTGCACACATTCAAGATGACCGTAAGAGGCTGCCCAATGGAGAGGCGCCCAGTAGTATTCCGTTTGAAGCGAGGGATCGGTGCCGCTCTGGAGCATAAATTTGACGAGTTGGGAATTTCCACCCTTAGCTGCTGTGTAGAGCTCGCTGACCCCTTGGAGCCCCCTGGTGCTCGGGTCCGCACCGGCTTCGAGCAAAAGACCAAGTATATGTGCGTTGCGGGACTGAACATTAGCGCTCCATGCTGTGCGACCATCGTCATCTTTGCGGTCGACTGTAGCCCTGTTACTTAGTAGAAGCTTTATCATAGCCTCGTTCTTCCGACTTGTCGCTCGGTGCAACGCTGTTTGCCCCGTATTGTCCTTCGCGTTGACGTCGACTCCTACATCAAGAAGAGCCTGTATCATCTGCACATGCTCCAGCTCGACTGCCAGAAACAGAGAGATCTCGCCGGTAGCTCGGTCATTGGACTTGAGATCAAAATTGCCCAAGTTAGCCAAACGTCGGACTTCATCAGTCTTGCCGTGATAAGTAGCTAGAATGAAGTCTAGCTGGTTGCGAACGGCTAGGGTATCATCGTTGGATGTCGAAGATGCGGCCCTTTCAACGATTATCTTGCCAGCGTTATGCCAACTACACTCAGTGACATGTAGAAGGATTGCTCGGCCATGATCGCGGCGTATATCAACAGATGCGCCGCTATTTACCAGAAACTCGACAGCCTTCTCGAATCCTCGCTCCATTGCGACAGCTAACGCTGTCTTACCGGTTTCATCCACCGCGTCGATGTTTGGTGACTCGTTAAGCAACATAGACGCAACTCTGGCAAGTCCCATGGAGGCTGCAAGATGTAAAGCTGTAACTTCGGGGATCCGACTTGATCTGATCCTTGCCTCCCACGTATCTGCCTTGCGAAGTGAGAATTGAAAGTCGTCATCTCCTGACTGTGTCGATGCGTCAGTGTCCAAACCTGTAATGGTGCTTGCCCGAGATGACTGATCGTTGTCCCCTAATTCCCTACAGTCCTGCGCTCCCTGCGCACTAGCCATCGACAGCGGATCGCTTGAGAGATCCAATGCTTTTTTAAATAACATCCGCATGTTGTCCACGGGAGTTTTCTCCGTCCCGGTGTCCAACCCGCCTTCTGCCTTGCCCGAGGAGTAGAACCCAGAAGTAATCAGGTCTAACCCGTCAAGAAGAGAAAGTAGCGGCCTCCTCTTATCCGGGTGGGACAGGAGCTGGCAGATCACCTCCAAGATTGATGAATCCAGTGCTTCTTCTGGGGTCTCGCGGGCGTGATCTCCTAGGTATTGAGCAGCATAGTATGCTAGGGGGTACCGTTGAACCATAAGCCCAATTGGTACGTTCTGGAGAGCATCCAAGGTAAGGTAGGTAGCACAGCTGAGCGTAATGCTTGCATGAAAATTGGGAAAAAATTTGTGTCGGGTGTCCCCGAAGTAGCTTTTTGTACTGTAATGAACTAGGTTGACTACGTTAGTGCCTTGGTCAACTATCACTAAGCCGGCACAAAGCGACGTAATGCTCTGCCCGTCCATTACCAACTCCTCGTCCAGGCCTGTATCTCCAGGTTCAATAGCCAGGGCGTGCTGAAGTTCACCAAGGGAAAGAGATCGGAAAGCATAGCTCAACCACGCTAAGGTTTTGAAAGCAACCCGTTTGTGTTCCGGTTCTTGGTCTTGAATGCGTTGCATCGCGTTATCGTAAGTACCCGTCAAGGTGTTAGGGAGAGTCTGCAGCTTGTTTCGGACATACTTGACGGAAAGACTAGCAGCGCTCGCCAGGGATTCCAAGTGGAGTCGGGCGAGCAAGAACATGCCTTCAGCCGTTTTGATGACGGCATCCTTGATGTCGACGCGTAGGCTATTGCTTTTCTTCACGATTTTCCGAAGATTTTTGTTCTTCAGAATCTGGTGATCAATGAAGAGCTCGATGTCTGCTTTGTTGGCCATAACTTCAAATTGCTTGAAATCTTCTAAATCTTCGGCAATGCTGTCAAGGTACCGAGAGGTGATCAGCAAATGAAGATTAGGCTGGAATTTCCCAAGCTGTTCGATTAGCTCCCATCGGAGCCCTTCATTGCACTCATCGAGACCATCAATAACGAAGAAGACTTCTTCAAGAACCTCGATCGTAGATGAAAGTACTTCCGAAATTTCGTCGGACGACGGCGAGGTGTTACGATCACGGTGGTGCTCGTAGAGCTCAAGCAACGCGGGGGGGATATTGCCTGACTCTTGAACCAGTTGCCTGAGGAGGCTACCGAGGAGGTTGTCAAGGGTCTGTTCGGGGTCATTGTACCTAAGATATATTACTGCAATTCCAATGCGGCTCTTCATGTGTTCATCTCTTTCCCGGCGTAGGTGATTGACAATGATTGACGCCAGAACGGTTTTTCCGGCGCCAGGTAGGCCCCAGCACCAAAGTAGTTTATTCGTCCCTTTTCTCCAGCTTATAAACGCACCTGATGTTAGAAGCCAATTACCAGAACCCTCCCCTGCCCTATTTGAAAAAGTCTGGTGAACCTGGGTCATCTGCAATGGGGACAGCCACGTGAGAATTAGCATCCTTTGCTCCTGATCCAGAACTTCTTGCTGTTTCTGATCCAGTCGTTCAAGGATCGCATGCTGGCTATCCGAAAGGAGTATGTTCACGTACTGCTGCAACCGAGTGATTCGCTGGAGAAGGGCATATACTTCGGGTTTCGTGAGCGACCATTTTGCGGATGCGCGGACAGACTTGAAAGCGCTCTCTTTCATAGTGTTTGTCGATATATCGAACCCCAACGCATTGGCTAAATCCTCATGAGCTCCTTCAAATTGTAGCACGATTTCTTTACGATCATTGAGCCATTTTGGGTCTGGTCGCGTGGTCTGAGCACTGTCCCTCAGTCGCTCTAGAAGCTTGGAGAGGATCCGAGTCTCTTCAACAAGCAGCCTCCTGTCCTGAGACGCATGGCGCGTGTCTTGGGCATACTTAACCACAGCAGATGTGGTCCGCAAGACCACATCGACGATAGAGATGATGCCTGCTGCTGTGGAGATGGGATCCATAGCGTCTTCGTCGGTCTAGAGTAATGGGAAACGCGATAAAGGTGATGCGATATGATAGCTATCTAGGCTTGGTTGCAAGACAGCGACCCAAGAGCGGAGTTACAGGTCTGAAGCTCGAGGGATGCGTTAAACCCCGCTCTGTGGTAAAGGCACGTGTTGGGGGGGTGGGTGGACCCACATGGCGAATCGGCGGCCCTGCCGTCGGCTCCGTGCCGGAGAGCGACAGACTTCTTTGTTGAATCTTTGTTTCTTTATAGAAGAAACTATAAGCCAAACTGTTTAGTCTCATTTAGTGAATAAAAATGTATCTATATTTTGATATACTTGTAAGGTTCTAATACTACCTACTCTACTTCAGTCAGGAGGTATAGTATTCAGCAGTAGTAGAATAGAGCAATAATATCAGTAGTTAGCTAATTAATATAAAGGTTACTCCTGCAGGGACCCCTACAGTAGTTATAGTTATGTTATTATAAATATGATTTAGTTTAGCTCATAAGCCTTTTTGTAAGTCTTATAAACTCATTATATAACTTATAAATATAATATAAAACTTGTTGAGATTTTATAAGACTATAGCGTAGATCTTAAGAATAAATAGTAGTATGATAACTTGTAGTGACGATAGAGAGACTTTGTTGCAAAGTAATCATACTAAGTTTATAAAAATAATGTAATAATTATAAAAATGAAAAAGTAATTTAAATCAATAGAAATACTTTAAATTCTATAATAAAAGAATTAATTGCTGCCTATCCTACTATAGGTAACAGATTACTTAAATACATAGTTCCGCTAGCTCTTCACTAACTACTGCATTCTCTAATCTAGCCTATTACCTTATGTAAGACTATAGTTGTTATGAACGTAGATTCCAGGCGTTTGGAAAGCAAGATAGGACTACTTCTATTTAACGATTCAAAGCTAAAGAAAAGAAAAGGTCCAGAGGAGACCTTGCGCTTATATACATAAGGGGAACATGCTCTCGAACCTCCGTTTTAGATGTCTCGGGTCGCTCAAACTTTGCCGGATGCGATTCAGGCGCATAGCTATACTGCGAGCGGTATGGGTCCTATCGTGAGGTCAGGCGAGGTCCGTGTAACTAGTGACGAGCATACGAGGGTGGCGGTTTGAGTGCTATCCGAAGTGTTGAGGTCATTGAGCTCGAGTGGGGCTTGTGGTTGCGGCTCCGGCTGAGGCTCATGCTAAGGCTTCTGCGATATTCGTAACAATAGTATAGATTTTAGATATAAGGCACTAGTAATAAAGCTTTTATAAGGAGACTTATAACCATGTCAGACTGTCCAAACTACTTCTGGCTGTCAAAAAACATAACAATATTAAATCTCTATGATGATGACATGATCCATAATATAAGACTGTAATATAGATCTTAGATTTTAACTAGTAATATAATAGTTTAGTAATGACAGAGAGACTTCAGCATAAAGTTATTATAGAGGGTTTTTAGAGGCAACATAATGAAGTTAAAGTAATTAGGATCAGCAGGGATACTTTAGATTCTATAAGATAAAGAACTAATTGCTGCCCATTCTACTATAGGTAACAGACTGCTTAAATACATGATTGTAAGACCGTAGTATAGTTTTTAGGGCTTAACTAATAGTGTAATGACTTAGTGATGATGAAGAGACTTCAGTATAGAGTTATCATAGAATGTTCTTAAAAACAAGGTAATGAAGTTAAAGTAATTGAGATTAGCAGAGACACTCTTGATTCTGCAAAGTTAAGAACTAATCACTGTTACGAACCTCCGATTTGAGCCTTCGATCTAGCCTCTATGAGCCGCATCGAGCCGCATGAGCTCATCGCCAGACCCACGAACCTCGCGCAAAGCCCTCGAGCCTCTACATGGGCCTTAACCATAATGTAAGCCTCTACGCGGACTTCAACCATGCTGCCCAACGAACCTACAAGCAGGCCACACCATGAACCACTACCGTTCGTAGTATAGCCAGCGGGCCCAACTGCGGCTGGCATGGCTCGTGACAGTTCATGGCGGGTTCAAGAGCTATTGTAAGGCACTAGCAATGAGGCTTCCACAAAGGAGGCTCATAGATACGTCAGACTTCCAAAACTGCTTCCAACTGCCAGACGGCGCAATGACATCAGACCTCCACAAAGACGATATGATCCATAAGCAAGCAACATCTGCAACCATATACAACTGCTAAGCAAACAATAGAAGCAGCTTCCTATCTCCATTGATAACGACGTCGCTATGAAAACGATACGCTAGAAGAGCGACTTCTGAAAGCAGTTGATATTAATCCGACAACATTGCCGGTAGCAGACAACATAGCTGGTAACGGAAAGAATCAAGACAATGAGAGTTGGATCAGAGAATAAGGTAGCCGTCGGGAAGCCAGCTGAACCATGTATTTAAGTAGTCCGCTGCCCATATGTAAGGCACTAGCAATGAGGCTCCCACAAAGGAGGCTCATAGCCGCGTCAAACTTCCAAAACTGCTTCCAACTGCCAGATGGTGCAACGACGTCAGACCTCCACAAAGACGACATGATTTATAAACAAGCAACATCTACAACTAACTGCCAAGCAAACAACGGAAGCAGTCTTCTACATCTATTGACAAAGACGTCGCTATGAAAATGGCACACCAGAAGAGCGACGTCTGAAAGCAGTCAATACCGATCCGACGACCTCGCCGGTAGCAGACGACATCGCCGGTGTAAGACCGTAGCGTGGATCTTAGGGCTTAGCTAGTAGTGTGACGGCTTATAGACGATGGAGGCACTTCGGTGTAG
>JAJDFE020000061.1:0-88231 GCA_021527465.2 Geoglossum glabrum | reverse complement strand
GGGGGGGGGGGGGGGGGGGGGGGGGGGGGTGGGTGATAAATTACATAGAGTCTGAAACCTACCTCAAGTAAAGGCATCGGTTTACGGAGCAAAACGTGGTCTGTCGGCCGCGCAACACCCGTACGAAACAGCCTTCGCAGAGCCGCAATATTAAAATTCGTGATCGCGGCCTTTAATTCTGGATTTGGGTTATAGCTTATTGGCGTCAATGACAACGTCATCCCCGGGAGACCACCGTCGGTGGTCTTACGCATCTGGAGTTCCCATTGAAGAACAACGTAGGATAGCCATGGTGGTGGGACGAATGCTAGGATGTGACGAGCGCGGTGGTTGTGTGAGCCTTTCTCGTCCGCGATAAAATTGTACGTTGTGACGACTTTCCAGAATGGCAATGAGAAATGTTTGGTCCTCCCGGCAACAACAGCTGCATTGCGGCGGCTGGTTTTATTTCGATTACCAGCGCCACCTCCTCTCTGCTTGTTATTGGATGTATGGCCGGGGTAGACGGCACCAGAGCTGAGCTGTCTCTGCATCTCCCGCAGGCGGCCGTCAATGTTGGCAAGGGCTGCCCGATGGAGCTTGTGCTGGGCATTCTGTGAGGAATGAAGATTCACTAGCGAAGAGGAGACGAATTCGAGTCCGGCGCTACTTGTCATCGAAAGCTGGGCCGCGTGGTTTGAAGCCGCGTCGAGCTTTCGGCTTTAGTCACACGCGGATTTCCTATTAGATGCTCTATATCTCCTCATAGGATTGGATATCTTGGTGCTCTTACTGGCTTAGGATCATGAGTAGAAGCGTCAGGGTTCCTACGTGAGAAGATATCAGGCGTTGGTGCTCCCGAACGGCATCTTCTTGGAGGATATGCCGGATCCGCAGCGTCAGGAGTTTTTGGAGGCCAACGGCAGCATGGCTTTCAAGGAGGCCTTCCACTCTCAGTATAGCATCTGTGAATCCTTCCATATCCTCATGCATTTGCTCCCCCACTCGAGTGAGCAACATTTGGAGGTCTGAAGTATTGGCATGCTCGGCTTGATTGTCCTGCTGTAACTGGCGCTGCACTTCAGAGAGCAGGGCTTCGTAGCCCTCCAATTGTCGTAAAAGGCGCTCGATATCTTCCGGTGCGTTCTTGAGTCTTTGGCGGAGGTTGTATAGGGTCTTCGAGGCGTTGACAACGAGTGTTGCGATCGTCGCGAGGCTTGCGGCGAAGCCGACAAAGGCGATGGTGGTAGAAGCGGGGTCCATATCCCATGCCGGGACCCTGAGTGGCGGATTACCTCGTTCGGTATGGTAGGAGATGGAAATCTAGGTGGTGGTGCTGGAGACATTGTGTGGCTGTGAAGGGCTGGAGTTCATCGGCAGCCTGGAGGCCCACCGTGACGGATTGGGTAAGTGCGGTGCCGCTTTCACCGGGTTATTCTTGGCATCGCTTTGCCCCACTAGAGTTACATTGTAAGCCTTTGTACTCTGTACTCTGTGCACTGCTCCTACTCCTTCGTCTCCTATCGTGGCATCTTACGCTCAGAGTCGTGTTACCCTTGGTTGAGGTTCTGGGATGCTGACAGGCTGGGTGTCTGTTAGAGTTTAAGCCGGACGAAATAGGTATTATATTGCTGACTTTGCAAAACCAAGTTGAAGCACTGCGGGAGAGGCATTGCCAATGTCTATGTCTCGAATAGCCAACTCAAGCCTGGGATAGCCTATGGTATTCCCATCGCTTGTCTGTTCAGTACACAGCCTAAGCGGTAGAATCTGGGTGTGCTATGCCTGTTTTAGTGTGTTTTGGGCATGCAATATGTGGGTTTTAGAGGCCCGCATGTAACTGGATTAATTGGGTGATTAGATGCTGGCGGGCAGCAAGATATCTCTGTGTCATGGATCCTAAGCCCACGGGAGAATATTCGGCCACCGGTAATTGTATTCTCTGTGGTGAGAAGTTCCCGACTAGCCGGTTTTCCACGGCTGAAGACCTGGATAAATGGTCATACTTTTTCCGTGCTGGTGAGTTCTACTTGAAAAAATCACCTGGAATAGGTATTCTTGTTGGCGCAGTGGCATTCTGGTCGGTCGCTAAGGTGCTTGTAGTAGGAACGGTGGTTACAGCGTAGTCACAATACAAACAATGGTTAGGGCTCAAAACCTATTTCGCCAGCGAAACTTATGTTTTGACTTGACTACTGTTCTAACTACGAGGCCCCGCCTCTAGTTATAGACGTCCTGCTGGCAACGCCGGCATTGTCTAGGAGGCCTCCAGCCTCCGTAATCTTAATCCTGAGACCTACACCGGTCTCAACTATTGTTCCCGCGTCGCACATGTGTGACGACGCTTCCAATGCCGTGTTCGTGGCGTTGCCGTTATCACGGCAACACCATATCCGTGGCAATGCCGTGTCCACGGCACTGCCTCCGCGTCGGCGAGGCATATCTCAACAAGTAAAACGTGCAATAAGACGAATGATCGTCTTGTCTTCTCGATAGGCTGGGAACTTGGCTGAAGCAGTGGGGGAAACGATCCCCACCTTCCACGAGACATTCAAGTCTTTGTAGATGTCCTCGACGTCGAAAAAGCCTTCTACATCCCTAACCAGAGAAGACTTCATGGAGCTTTCGAGGACCACATCACCCCACGAAGTTGATTTGACGCTATTGAAGAGTTCTTTATCTTTCCCCCACCGCCCTTGATCGAAGACTAGAATTTCGCCTTCGGACTTTATGGCCCACGGCGAAGCGGCGAGCATCAAGCGATCGATTGCCTTTGACGAGGGCCGTCCTTCGTCTTCCAGGGAGTGTTCACATAAGATGTAATAATAAGTCACAAGTCGACCGGACGAAATCCCATCGACGAGGTACACAAGATATTCGTTCCATACGTAAAGGTATTTACCAAACTTGATTTGGTTTGACAATGATCCGTTCTTATTTTGCTTGTCTGTTGAGTCCCCGGTTGTCACTACAGGGTCCTGGCGAATTACCCCCGAGTCTAGAGTTAGAATCATGCCCGGTAGTCCTAATTTACGTGAGGGCTGATTGACCTGCCTAATCACGCGGTGGGAATCTGGGTCGAGAGGTGATATGGTAGCGTTACCCGCATCTGCCGTACTGGATTCGTAGGGCAGATGCCATTGCGGCTTGCGTATCGGCGTATTCATCGTCGAAGTGTGAGATGTACTTCTCGTATGCCTTATCACGCAAGCTCGCACAAGTCATTGAGTGTGACTTTGCCATATTGAGTGTTTTGGCGATATTGTGAGGTCCGGTAATCAGCTGGGTGCAGAAATAGTATGGAATGGAATGGGATGAGAACAGTAAGTTCAAATGTAAATTTTGTAGAGGTGGGACATGATGCTCTCTACTAAATACCTTTGGGGCGACAGAACTTTGCTGGGTGGCTAACTATAGAAATTCAGCTGCTGGGTGTGCTCAAGCCTATGGCGGCCTCGAAATTCAATTCCGTTGGGGTCCGTAAGTTGGCTTGCTTTCCCAGCCTTGGTTGCCTGCTTGATCCTTCAAATTGGGGGTGTGTTAGCGGTAACATTCGTAGAGCTATTGGCCCCCTTTTTGTGTCCGTTTGACCGCCCCAGAATTGCCAATTTACGACGATGAAGGGCGCCGCAAGCCATGTCCCGGGGAAGACGCATATTGGATGGTTATTGTGTGGCATGAAAGCCGTCAGTCATCGCAATTTCCCGCAAGGCACAAGTCTTGGAGATGTAATTTGTATTCTGCCTGTCCTCTAGATACACGGAGCTGAGAGGTCTCTATATAGACCTCTCATGAAAGGAACGTGTGTCGCAGCTATGCTGCTAGTGTAGTCACATAGCATAAAGAACATAAAGGAATCTAATCTACCATCCTGCCAGCTGATCTGGCATAAAGGAGTGACGTCCGCGTGCCAATGCTTCCACGGATATGGTTCTTTCAACAACAAGAGCTCAGCTGCTCGGCTGAATTACTTGCGCCTAAAGTTGGAGCCTTACGCCTGGCGCCTGTTTTTGAAGGACTGCGAGTGCCGGGACGAGGCCGGCTTTTGGATTGGCCGGACGAGAGAGAGGATCTAGAGGGGTTTAAACATAACAAATCCACAACGAGAGACCGGCAATCCCGTTACGAACATAGTTGCTATAGCAGGCGCTTCGTTAGAAAAATCTAAGGACTGCCGTGTCTTTCGCATTCGACGCGTCTCTAGTTCGCCACAGATACTGGCTGCTCTATGATCTAGTGGCAGAGCTAGAGCCTACTGATTTGATCGGCATTCCTAAAGTCGAATATCGTGTGGGGGTGTCTTTGAGATTGATATTTCTCCGCCTTAGAGTTTTCCGGGCCGTAGCGCAAAACCGGGCAGGGAGAGATATATAACATGCGTCACTGGTGAGATCGTCCCGAATGTAGCTTTCAGTGGCCACACTGAGGACTGCGAATGTCGCCCGAATGAAGCTATGAGAGCTCCGGGATTAGCGGCTCCATCTGAAGGGCATCCAACTTTGGAGAGCGGAGAAGGGGGGAGTCTCTGGGGCCTACAAAGCTTTATTTACGCCCCCTCAGTCACGATTCCCATGTTCCAGGCGGCGATTCCAGGCTCACCAAAATCGCAAGACCAGAGTGTTGGACCAAGGGACAAAGGCACTTTGCCCGAAATGCCGAGCAATCGATTTGCAGGGGCTAACTGATGCCGTTGAAAGAAGAGCACCACCTAACATTCCACGAATTTTCAGTCAGCGCAGAAACTTGTAGGCTCCGCGCTTTTCCTTGAGCCGGTTGTTGGGGATCCAGAAACTTTGGTTCCTGATAATGCACGTAGCGTCTGAAACATGTCAAGCTGAGAATTCCGTGGTGCGGTGCGTAGATTTGGGAGTTTTTATAGATCATCGCTAGGAGGAAGTCGCCTCGAGTAGTTGTTGTGCAGATACTAACTATTGCCGCTTAGACGCCTTTTCTAATGAGAGTTGTTGTATTCTATAGCGGACAGTGTGCTAGGCGGAAGATTTTCAGCAAACTCAACGCTGGTTGAAGGCTTGCCTTGCCACCCATGGCAATTGCAACTAAAGAGCAGCTCAGGCAATGCCAGCGTCTCAAGTAGCTCCCTGGAATTGGTGTTGGAATTGGGTGTCTAGCCATTGCCCCTATCTTGGCTGCTCGGCAGCCTCGGCGATAGTTTCTTGCTCCCACCTACATGTTACATTGATATTTACCCGGATCAATCCAATCGATTCTACATCTTCTATTCTAACAGAAACAAGTGTACGGCGGATGACTATACGGCAAATGGTATGTCATGGCAGTAAGGTATCCGCGGCACATGAGAACTAACGACTAAGACAGGCTGCTTGCATTGGTGGGTCTTGCTAAAAATTTTGAAGATACGTACGCAGCTGGCTTATGGATCGGCGATATTCCGGTAGGTCTCTGGAGTGGCCTTTCGTTCTATGAACCCCGCCATAGCCCAAGTCCTCTATGCCGACCAACCAAGAAATGTGCACCGTCCTGGACGTGGGCAAGTTTTGAGGGTCCAATCACTTATTCACTTGGGAAGCTGGAGGAAATTGATATCCCTGGAGACTGGCAATGTGGGTTTGCAGTATCTGCTCCTGACACATTCGGGGGGGTGGAAACCAGAAGTTCATCGAGTTGTCAGGCCGGCTTTCCAAGCTAGGGAGTATGATTGACTTCACAGCTGGTTACTTCGAGAATACGAAAGAGCTCTCTGAGTATTTTCCTCGGAACCGGATTGCCCGCGCATTGTACGGTGAACCTGGGTATTATAGGAATGATGACGTAATGTGCCTGTTGGTTGAATTCCAATGGTGCGGCTCGAAGGCTTGCAATCACAGTGCTGGCTGTCATACGAGATGTGTGAATGGTGTGTTGCTGCATCAGGGTGGCGATTTTGGAACATTCAAAAGGGTTGGAATCGCTCTCACCTATCAGTCCGACTGGATTGAAAGACCATCTGTCTGCCACCAGGCTTTGAATAGCTAAACAACCTATTCAGGGAACGCCTGCGATTTCATGTTTCGATGCTGCCCCCTCGACTACATAGCACTCGCATCTACACAAGACTCTAGATATTGGCTGAATATTGACCCAATCGTTGACTAATCTACTTGTCACCCATAACACTCTCTATTACTACATGAAAACAATCCGGCAATTCACATACTGATCCTATGTTGGAAGACAGCCTTTAGATGATTGCAGCACTAATTTTTGAGAGAGTATATATGGCACTGGCATCTCTGGGAGCTGACCGTTAGCGGCGCCGTTGTGGGCACGAGGGTTTGCCCCTATCTTGGCGTCTTGGCTTGCATGGCGCCATAAAAACTCCAAGAGCAGTCGTGGCGCAATCATGTGAATAGTGTAATCAATCAATTTACTAGCCTCGGGAGGCCATATGGAATTTAGGATTAACGGGAAGGGCTGGTGCATGGCACTTCGATTCGGCTGGAGGGGTGAATAAAGACTGGCGACATAGCACTAACTATTCTAGAAGTGTCCTTAGTCTTATTGAAAGAACCATATCCGCGGAAGCATTGGCACGCGGACATCACTCCTTCAGGCCAGGTCAGCTGGCAAGATGATAGAAATAGATCTCTTTATGTCCTTTGTGCTATGAGACTATGCTAGCAGCATAGCTGCGACACGACGTTCCTTTGATGAGAGGCCTATATAGAGGCCTCTCAGCTCCGTGTATTTAGTAGATAGGATGAACACGATTACCGTTCCCAACAAGTCTGGAGGTATCCCTAAGATTAGAAGGTGAAGGGACGGGCCACTTAGGAAATCACTTCGGCCTCACTTCTCACGGGGAAAAGAAAGGTCGAACGCAGCGGAGAGGAATATTCAGCCCGCATGGTACTGTACCAGCTGTGATGGTTTGCGCAGTAGAGGCTTGGTACAGGTATGCCAAGGACCTAATTGCTACGGAGTAAATAGCCCCCGCGGGTCTAGAATAAGCCACCGCCGGACTTAGCGTTTGGAAAAGTGAAAGACGTGCAGGAGCACACCGCATGAGATACGGGTGATAATCCAATCAGTCTCGACTAGCTACTACCACATGAAGAACACTGATGCGACGCACAGGCGCTGGTGCCCCCGCATTGACACGAGGTTCCGGGGCATCTGCAACGCGTCTTGCCATCCGACGGCAGGTGGTAAGTGTCCTGCCACCATGGGACCAGCCCCTCTGGTGACTGTTGTGCCGGCTGCAAACCGCCGCCCTCGGCGACATTCTCTTCGCTTGTTTGGGGGGTAGATGACGAGGGGTGGTCCATTTCGTGGGGAAGTCCGACGGAGGTGGATGGGGCTGGCACTGCTGGTCGCGAGCGCGCGGGAGTCAGGTCGAATCAAACACATAGAAAAGAGGTTGGATTTCACCTTTTTGCGTATATCGGGAACCTGTGGAGCTGTAGTAGCTACTGCCTTGGTTGGCAGGTATTTTGCTATCTATCTCGGATGGTGGGAATCTGTATCCGCGAGCTCAGCAAAATATCCTCCCACTCGTGGTTTGAGAGTGAGGAAAACCCTGGGAGAAATCGAGCGGGGTGCTATAGCTGGAGTCAAGCAAAGATGAGAGAGATGGGAGACCAATTTATACCCGAGCACCACCTCTCCTCTTCCGAGGCCGAGCCAATGCGGAAAGCCACTGGCCCACTCTAACCCCGCGTGAACCTCATGCGCACCGGGAGAGGAGCAGAAACGTGCCGGAAACAGCGATTCCAGCCGAAAAAGTTGGCTGTCATGCAACATGATAGAGTTTGCACAGGCTCAGAGCGTGACTGGCTACGCGGGGAGAACCGGGCAGGGGAGCACCCATGAGTGCGAGATACGCCAGAATAGGTGCAAAAGTAGTGTGTTGGGATTGACCGATTGCTCGTTGGAGATGGCCGGGCTACTTAAATAGCGCTGGGGGCGTTGTTTATCCCCTCATGCCCCCTTAAACCAGTGCTGCGAATACCCCCCCACATCGAGTGATTTGGTCTCAGGAGCTAGCGTAGGGCTTCTAGGTGGTGTTTGATTTCATTTCCCCGAGCCTCCGCTGCTTTTTTTCAGTGCACTTCTCCCGGCTTCCAGAGTTCTTGTTCCTGTCGAAATTTCTCCCCCCACAATTGGCGATGGGGTGGTTCGTCTAGCCGCAAGGCTGGAGGGTTTCTCACCCAGGTTATGGGGGAGAAACGGGGTATTTTCCCATCGCCTTTATAGGGGTGGAGCGAGACGATTCGTATTGGAGTGGCTGCTGCTGCTAGCTACTCCTTTATGGTGGGGATGGTGCTCGGTTTCCCATTCGCTCAAGAATACGCTCGGCATAGGTAACTAGTTAGTGAGTTGATACTTGATGCATTGTATACTATATGCTACGGAAAAACGGGCGGCAGCGAGGTAGGTAAGCTACCCGCGCCAAGAATCCTGGCTAACTGCCCGAGCTTAGAATCCGCCTCCACACTACCTTGTGGTCACTTGTTTCCCTGTATGTATGTACGTACTACGAACGAGAGAAATTGAACACACTGCCCACCGGCACGAAGTCCTCCTCCCGCAGTACCAATCCCAGCCAGTGGGTTGCTGGAGAGGGAGGTGCCCGCCGTTGCGGCTGTGCTGACAAGGGAGCGTCGGGTAAGGTCTCACGGGTCAGCAGCCATTATTCTACCTGTATCGACCCCGGGCCAGCGCCAAACACCAACTAAGGTCTTCTACGTACAGCACTGTAGAGGCGTTGTTGGCGGTGCCTCCCCCTGCCTTTTCTAACCAACTATCTTCTCTTTCTTCTGTTGGTTTTCGGGCCGCGGGGGGCGGGTGTTGATCGAATCCTAGTATTGCGTTCTGCACCGGGTACGACATACCCACGTAGGGTCGCGCGGGCTTCTCTATCTGCGGCATCGTTCTTTCCGTAGAGCCTCGTTTTCGTTTTATACCCCGCTTTCGGGCTTACATACCTGCAATCAGGGCGGGTTGCTCGTCGCCCACTGGGGTTTATAATCTCCGGCTAGTCGCCGCCTGATCTCTTCTGATGCTGCAAGCTGCTCATCCCCATCAACGCAAATCCTTTTTGCTCTCAGAATGGGCCCGCATCTTGTTGGCTGGAGAGTCGGGGTTACTTCGTTTGCGGGCGCGGCATTACTAGTATTCATCTTCAATTTTGTGATTACTATTTGGGCTGTCACTAAACACAATCCCGACAAGGACGGAACCGGCGTCATCTATGAGGGATCTTGCTCCAAGGTCCGATCGGCCAACACGGGTGTGCATTTGGTTATCAATGTTCTAAGTATTATTCTACTTAGCGGGAGCAACTACTGTATGCAGTGCCTTTCCGCGCCGACGCGGGCGGACGTGGATTCAGCGCATGCAGCGAGTATTTGGCTTGACATTGGCATCCCAAGTTTCCGCAACCTTCGGTGGATAAACTCGAAAAGGCTAGTACTCTGGTGTCTTCTGGGTATTTCATCACTGCCTTTGCATTTATTGTGAGTGAGCTAAGACGAAATCACTCTGAAAGGTTACTAACCCTAAAAGCTACAACTCTTCTATCTTTGTATCGATATCCGCTAGCTCATACTATGTAGGATCTGCTACCGAATAGTTTCTTGTTCGCGGACCTGATGGTTCCTACGGCCCAGCATTCTACGGTATGTGGCAAGAGGCGAGGTCGAATAGTCTCGAGCGGCTCGAAGTAGCGGCCTGTGTTGATGCCTACACCGAGGTCTTCCAGTCTACTCGTGGCAATCTTTTCCTCATTTCAGATGATCATATTGGTTATCTGACGGTCGGCACTCCAATAGCGACAAGTAGCTGTGGGAGCCAGCAGTCCTATGAGTGGGTTTGTGCCCAGTACCAGCCCCAAAAGCACGACTGTCCATTACCCTGCGATGTCCTTTTGCCGGAAGTTCAAGCAAACCTTTCCAATTGGCGTCCGGCTAGATCGTCCGTGAAGTACTGTCTCAGCAAGCGATTGGAAGAACATTGCAAGCTCCAGTTCAGTGCAACGATATCTTGGCTCGTAGTTGGTCTCAACTTCCTTAAGTTCGTGTTGATGTGTGGTGTTGTTTTCGGAGTCAACGAGGCACCACTTATGACCATAGGAGATGCAATTTCCTCCTTCATGAAGAACCCCGACATCACTACTGACAATATGTGTCTAGCGTCGAAGAATGAGTTTATAGGCCGGCGGCGCTTGTGGTCGGTATCCCCACGGCCATTCATGTCAGCACCCCAGCGCAGATTTGCCGCTGCAAGCAAGAATAGGTGGATAGCTAGCATCTCCATGTACGCCTCTCGTCGACTGTAACGCTCTATTACGGACTGCAGCTAATCGTTTGGGAAAGATACATAGCTGCGCTCACACTCTGCTGTTTCCTACTAGCTTATGGCATCTCTAGAATCCGAGGAACCAAAAACCCCTCCTCGCTCTTATCTCTTGGCCTCGGCGCCGTCACTGCAAGGACTATTATTTCTAGTCCACTCCCTACCCGGGGTCGGGCCGGTATCCTTAGCAACGTATTTCTAGCCAACTTTCCACAGCTCATTCTCTCTACTATATATTTTACTTACAATGCTCTATTTACCTGCATGTCTGTAGCCTCGGAATGGAGCAATTTCGCCGAACGTCGTAAGGGCCTTCGTGTATCCGGAACCCCTACAGACTTCCAAAGAACCACTTACTTCCTCCAACTGCCATATCGGCTTGCTATACCGCTCGTCTTCTTTTCAGGCATACTTCACTGGCTTTTTTCACAAAGCATTCTCCTAGTTAATGTACAAATCTACCGGAACTCGCGACCACTGCCCGTCGACTTCAGCCCCCCAGGAAGGTTCATAACGTGTGGATGGTCGCCTATCGGAATCGTATGCGTTATTGCTCTAGGAATCTGCATGCTGCTTTGGGCAGTTGGAACTGGGTTCAGGAGACTGGGGACAGGGATTCCCGTGGCCGCCAGCTGTAGTGCGGCCATCTCGGCAGCATGTCATCCAAGTTCAGATGAATCAGACCTTGGGTAAATGAGCTTGAAGTGGGGCGATGTGAGTTCTTCATCTGGCGGAATGGTGGGCCATTGCTCGTTCTCAAGTGGAAATGTGACTTTTCCGAAGGAAGGTGCGCTTTACGCGGGACAAGATCATAGTAGTTAGGGGGGGGGGATTATCTAGCTGGCCTTTTAGTGAATCCTCAGGCCCCCTTCCTACCCGGCCACCCTGCTGCCCACGGGCAAACCTGCTCGTCCGCACTACTCATACCGGGAATAGAGACGTACAGGCTCACTCAACATAGCAACAATACAGAAATAAAGCCTGCACGCGCACGGGCCACGCCGCGTATACTCAAGACTTGCGATCCGCCAACCGCCATTGCCTAAATAGATCCCAGTGGGTGTATCTATTGCCGTAACTAGTTAACCCAGGTAGCAGGGACAAATATCCTGCCCGTGTCGACTCGTCTATGTGCACAGCTCTGTATAGCAGCTAGGATCCTAATCAAGACAATCCTGATTAGGATGAAAGCGAAGCTAAAGTTTCCTCCCCTCCCGATTTTCCAACGCTCTCACGTCGTGAACCCACTCCCTAGCCAAACCTCCAGTTTGTAAACGCTGCGGGGCCCCTCTCTAGCTGCCGAAAGATCTCGGTCTGCCCTTGTGGCACAGGAAGGTATCTTGGCAGGCACACGGTCGGGCTTGTGCTGCCGGCTTTGGGTTGGTAGTTGTACATTGGTGTGAGCAAATTATGAGTTGCAAGGGGGTGGTTATTGGTGTCGCTATCCCACCACTTCAGCCAAGGCATCGAGAGGGCTTGTGGAGCATCAGTCTTATGGTCTATTTGGATTTCTCATTTCCACTTACCGAAGGCAAGAAATGAATACGTCTCCGGGTTGTCTAATGTCGCCAGGTTGTTGTGCCTTGCTAGATGGAGAATGTCCAAAATGCTGTTGGCGTGATGGCCGTCCACTTGCGCGTGCCCCTGGATCGGGTTAGTCAACGCTGTACTGTGTGTCGCCTCGTGAATAATGGTCATGAAGGAAAAATCGTCGAAATCTATGAGGCCCAGTTGCCTCTGCCGTAACTTCGCTGGGGTCCAGCCCTCTACGCTTCCTAGGCCTACAGGAGCTGGGAGGATTGCGGACTTCAGAACTATGTCCGACCAGGCCACCCTCGATCCCGTGTCTTGTTCTTGCTCCGCCATCACTTTGGAGCCGGGATGCGAAGAAACGGTGAAGCCCTCAACGTCATCTTCGGCACCAATCCAGACGAAGTAGTACCACAGACCGTCGACGTCGGACTGACTGAAGAGGTGCGCTGGCGCTGTGGGCAGCTGTACACCGCTAATGCGCCTCAATGCGACGGGGTGAACATTGATCTGATTAGTAGTAGGCGGTTCTCCTGTAGTGTAGTCGATTTTCATCTGAGGGTCTTCGCAGTGGATAATGATGTTCGCCCTGCCGGTTCCGAATCTCCCGACGCCATCCCTTACCTGCCTGAGCCTCTCTAAAAGGAGTTAGGGAGCGTCAGTATGCTACGGTAGAAACAAACTGGGGGCAGCACAAGGAACAAGACAAGCCGCCAAGTGCCTAATGTCCTTGACGACACAAGAAACCGCTTCACTAATGACCAATCTTACTCACCCCGGATGATGTTATAAGTCTGTTGATTTCCGGCTGCATTGACGCCCACGAGGGCACTGATGATGTTATACACCGCCCCTTGGCACACTGGTGAGGCGTGACCCAAGGCCAGCTCGTCAAGAAACCGCACTGCCCGGTCCGTGAGAAACATTGCGTCGTCGACCAGACTATGAATGTCCAGATTCTCGCAGCCCTTGCCAATTGCGTACGGCGTTACAGCGGGGGTGAGAAACACACAGAGAACAACGAGGACCCGGCGGAGGCGGACCATCGTGCCCGTGAGTTTATGGTGTTGTTATCTCCTGTGGCCTAGGAGAGGGGAAAATAAAAAATGGTCTAGAGGACAGATGTGACAAAAGTTCGTTGAGATAAACTTGCACTCACAGGGCATTCGGTGCTCTCATCGACGCGGGTGTCAGTCTGCCATTTAAGCCCGCCTCATCACACTCACTCCAGCCCTTCTCACCTACGGCTCCTGCCCAGCCCCGGTTGTCTCGTCTCGCCAAAACAGCTCCTTTCACTAGTAGAAACTACAGTAGACATAGCTAATCTTGGTCTAAATTAGAAACTAAGTCCCCTAACGTGAATAATAGCCCTCATGTCTCTAAATTTACTTTGATTACGTGAAATAGCGCCACTCCGATAGTAGTACAGCCCGTACGCCTACGGGGGTAGCTGCTAAAAGTTTTGATATAGTCAGCGTAGGCCATCGTAGGCAATGTTAAGAGAGGCGACCTCAGAGCGTTCGGCCCAGGGGTATTAGAATTCTAGGGCAATGTTCGACTGAAGCCATTGGGCTATAGAATCACCCATGGGCCATCCGTAAGGACACAGCACCTGCGTGATCGCCATTACCAACATAGGTAAGCGTGTCAAACCCTTCGGTAGCTGCCTCCGCAGTTGCTCGGCGTAACCAGGTTACCAAAGTAATTTCACGAATAATTTGCTCTGTTGATATGTTGGGGATAACTCCTTTCTTGGCATCTTTGCAATGTACGGGATTGGAAGTCAAAAATGAGGCGATGTTGCGGCTTGCAAGGTTCTCGCGATGATAACGGCGCAGCGCTAGAAGGGCAAACCTGATTGCAGGAGCCACTAAGTAACGTATATTTCTGTTATTTCCTGCCATGAAAGCGCTGGAAGCTGTGAGATCCGCAGATGGCATAGCCCTGTCGATGAAACACGATAGGAGCCGCTTCACGTAAACGGCGGGTAAACCAACAGAGTTTGGGGAGGCGCTGGCGGGGCATTGTTCGTTAGCTTTGAGGTGCTTGCTCCGAACTCTTTGGGCCTACGTAGGGGATGGCAAGTGGGCGGTGCTGCTAGTCTTCTAACTCTGAGCAACGAACTGTGCCCCGCGACCCGTCGAATGCCGGCCATATTCCAACACAACCACCTGAGGCGACACAAGCGCTCGCTAGGTAGCATTATTGACTAGATAAGTCATCAGTCATGTTAGCGGGGATTTCACTAGCGTTAGCTGTGAGTAAATCCTCACGGAGTCTGCGCCCTGTTGTTTTGTCGAAGAACGATGGCATAACAGATGGAGTTATTGTATGTAAGTGGACGGATCTAATTGACTCAAAGTTGTAGGAGACGAAGAAGAGTTCTCGGTGGCTCCTTATGTGGCTGGGAAATCTCCATGGTTGACTCGGATGTCGAGTTGAGCACTGCCTGTTGACGCGCGATCCGAGGGGACTGCCCCTTGAATTTCACTGATCCTCTTCTTCTCCCTCACGGCGAAAATATGGAGGGAAGTGGCCGTTCCAGCGCCAGCGGGGCTCCCCGCTCTCATTATAAGACCTACCCGCATGTCCTCAGAAATGTCTAGGAAGACATCAAGAGCACGAAAGAAAAGCCATGCGGGGCACAAACATTCCCGCGTTGGCCGCCCTCAGCGTCCTTTACTCCTTTCCTTTCCTGCTTGTCCATGCCGCTCCCGCTCCCACCCCGATGCCAATCCCACAGGACCTCTCCACGCCACTTCCATTCTCCGACCCACTAGACCCAGCTACCTTTACAAGCCTAGATGATGCCGCCACAGACCCAGGCTTGGATTCCACTATCCCTCCAGACACAGGCGATGTCAACGCAGCCTTTGACCCAGATTCCACTCCCCAGCCAGACACGGACGATGACACCACAGAATTTGACCCAGATTCCACTCCCCAGTCAGACACGGGCGATGACACCGCAGCCGTGGGTCCGGGTTCCGCTCTCCGGACAGAGACGGGTGCCTTGGACCCAGATTCCACTATCCCTCCAGACACAGGTCATGCCACCGCAGCCATGAATCCAGATTCCACCCCCCAACCAGACACGGGCGATGACACCACGGAATTTGACCCAGATTCCACTCCCCAGTCAGACACGGGCGATGACACCGCAGCCGTGGGTCCGGGTTCCGCTCCCCAGCCAGACACGGGCGATGACACCACAGAATTTGACCCAGGTTCCACTCCCCAGCCAGACGCGGGCGATGACACCGCAGCCGTGGGTCCGGGTTCCGCTCTCCGGCCAGATGCGGGTGATGTCACCACAGCCTTTGGCCCAGGTTCCACTCCTAGGCCAGACACGGGCGATGACACCGCAGCTGTGGGTCCGGGTTCCGCTCTCCGGCCAGACACGGGTGGAGCCTTGGACCCAGATTCCACTATCCCTCCAGACACGGGTGATGCCACCGCAGCCTTGAGTCCAGATTCCACTCTCCAGCCGGCTACGGGTGATGTCACCACACCCTTGAGTCCAGATTCCACTCTTCCAGGTGATATTACCACAGCCTTGGACCCGGGTTCCACTCTCCAGCCAGGGGCGACGGCTACGGGCGACGATGCGATAGTCCCGGTAGTAGTCCCGCTACCAACGGCTCCAGCAAGCCAGGCACCACCGACCAACCCCGGTACAGAGTCAACCACACCGCCACAGAGTACCAACCCGCCACAAAGCATTACACCGCCGGAAGGCGCCACACCAGCACAGAGCCTAACCGAGCAGCCGACTACACCACCCGTCAGCACTTTCGCGGCACCCCTAACTACACTTACCCACAGCGTCACCGAATCCTCTGAAACACCCACCGGCGCATTGTACTATGCCACGAACCCTGCCAACCCGGAGGAGACTGCTGCTTTTGGGAGCACTACACTTTCACCATCCGAAAGGGAAGGGCTTCCCGGCGCCACTGATGCAGCGCCTCTTGCCCTTTTTCTCGCAGGATTTGCAGGCCTGTCATTGTTGTTTGGTAAGGGCTTGTTGGTATTCCCGCTTGTCCCCGCGGGATTGGCTGCAATCCCAGCCTGGCTGACGGTGTGAGTTTCGTGGCCTCTGTCTTGTGGTTCGTTAGTAGATGCTGACGCATGTGATGTCTAGGAGCTTGTTTCCCTCACCGAGCATGTTGCCGGGCAACAATCCCCCAATACCCAATATCGATCCCCCGAAACCCAACATCGATCCCCCAAAACCCAATATCGATCCCCCAAAACCCGACGACGATCCCCCAGAACCCGACGACCCGACTAGCAACCCTTCCCCATCGTCCACCGAGGGCTCCAGCCCCACCCCATCCACTTCCCCATCTGCTTCCTCGCCCACTTCGACTCCTTCGTCCACGTCCACTTCCTCGTCCACTTCGTCCTCGTCCACATACATCCATTTCACCGCCCCACAACCGGACGCCCACTACACTAAGGAACATCAGAGTTAGTTTTCTCCATCCCCTAAATGTCTTTCTCGGCCCGTTCGGATCGGCTTTGGTATAGCTGACTGGCATGCGTGAGCTCCAGCACACGAATGGCCGAGTCTCCCGGCAATGGAGGCAATGGACCCCACAGCTTTTGTCAGCGGGTATCTAGAATTCCCACCAACCTCAAGCTCAGAGGGTACGGCGGTTTCTACCACCGCAGCCACCACCCCACCCGATCCGACAACGCCCACCAAGTCCATGTCGCCAACAGTTACCCCCACTACCATGGCAACATCCACCCGTTCCGCCGGCCCTATCGAGTCGCCCACCTGCCTGAACGATGCAGCCAAAAGCTTCCCATCCAAGGTTGTCATTGATAACGCCATCCTCGACCTCAACAACCTTCTCTTCATGCTTCGCGAGGTCATCTGCAATGATGGGTGTTCTGTCCCTCCAGGCTTCCAGCCTAACTATGTTCGCACCACGTCTATGTCTGGAGATGGATCGGACTGCGAGATAGCAGTGGCACTGCCCGATAGCTTAGAGGCCTATATAATTCGGAATTCGCATTCCCAGGATGACCAGTGGAAGCCGTGTTGGGATTCAACAGAAGCCATTATTAAAACGTGTATCAAGAACCAGCCGAATTCGGGATGGTGGTCAGGGACATACACGGACCAGTTCTACCAACTGGGCGTTCGGCCACTCAACGGAGAAGGAAACAAGCACACCGATAAACCGTTCAACCCAGACGAGCACCCAAATCAAGCAGTGGCCACAGGTATGGGGCCCGCCATGCCCGTGTCACCGCCGGTTTGGTAGATAAACTCGATTCTCTCCGTAGTTCTAAATACAATATCAAGAGGTCTCTTATAGACCTCGCCTCAAAGAGAGCCTTTGCCGCACTATGTGGCTAGCGTCACACAATGGAATATAAAAGAGATAGAGGGTCTTTAGATGGAGTAGTACTCTGTGCTGGATGTTGGGCGAAAACCATGCTAGCGGGAGAGCACTCGAGCTTCTTCCATGACAGCAAATGAGCACCAGCCAAACCTATACTACTCCTATTTGTCCGTCCTGAGCTCTTGGCGGGCGAAATACTTTTCTCTCAGAGGCGCATCCTTTCACTTTGTGTTCTGTATCTAAGCAATCGAGTCAACCTGTCTGCATCACTTCGGCACTCCGTGACTCAGCCATCCTAGTAAGGCATACCAGCTAACCTAAAGACAAAGGAGTGCTATCCGCGGGCACATGCCTCCGCGGATACGGTTCTTCCAATAACCGCCTCTAGCGCTTCCAGCACCTCCAACCCCATCGCAGACCAGCTGGAATAACCGCGGCTCGGGCCTATGCCCTGAGGCCGAGAGCTCCGGCACATGCCAGGTCGCCTTTGCCCCATACAGTGATGGCTATCTGTACACGTAATACACTTCATACACTTCACTCGTTGTTGGCGATGCGGTCGACCCCGTTTTCTGCCCCTGAGAATCACATAGAGCGAGTATCGCAAGTTTGTACCCAGTTTCCCGAAGGCCTTTTTTGAGAGAAGTGCCCCGCGTTAGGCATGAAAGCTTTTTGGCTTGCGGATTCCTGATGTCAAAGGCATCACATCCGAGCCCACGCACCAGCCAAGAAGCAGAGAGGGCTCTTAGATGATCAGATTTCGAAGCCGAACAAAGGGCGCAATGTCCTCCGTCAAGCCATGACGAGGACTGCGCTGCGAGCCAAAAATCTGAGGTGGAGCCGGCGATCCTAGTGTGTCCCCGATCTCTAGCTTCCAGAATCCTAGATTCGTTTGTGGGGAGGGGAGGGGGGATGGCCTATCAGAAAACCTCACAGAATCTCCCAGCATTGGGGGATGAATAAAGTCGGGCATAACTCATGCGCTGAAAGAGGCTCCACCACTATTTGCAGGCCAGGTAATCACATACATACACACCTTCCCCACAGCCATCAATGAGCTCCCTCCTCCCTCCAAAGATATTTGCTCCAGCGTCCCTAAGCACCATGAGAACCAACCAGTAACACAAGGAGGAGAGATTCCCGCACCAACCAGCCCTAGCCAGTCTTACTAGACAACTCTCCCGCGTTTTATAATCCCAGAATAAAAAGAATAAAAAAAATAAAATGCCGAAGGGATGAGATCCAAGTCGCGGTTCTAATTGAATAATTTATTGGATTTTTTTTTGTTTTTAATAAAAATAGTAATAATAATAATAATACAGCATTAGCTAGCTGGTTGTCTTGTTATCGTCGGCCTCATGGCTGTGTGTATAAAAAAGAAAGGAAAAAAACCTCGCCGGAATCGTTGAGTAACTAACTGCAGTAAGGGATGTTTCCGCATGGTTGGTTTTTGTCTTGCTTAGACACGTCTGAAAAAAGAAAAAGAATAAATGATCCTCTCTATCTATTTAGCACTACCGCCGCTGCCGCCGCCTCTTCAGACTAGTCCGGGTCCTAGGTGTCAAAAACCGAAGCCATATGCAGGGAGGAAACAGTAGAGAATTTTCTTTTTTTCTTTACTTTGCCATGACGACAACAGACGCACCGCCATCATAAGTCAGTCTCTTTCGCATTCTCAACTTCAACAACTCGCCGTTGAGCTTCACCAATTTCTGAACATCCCCGCCTTTCCACACGACGGCCGATGGCGCAAACACCACAGCCTCGCCGGTCTTCAGACCGAGAATGGTTTCGAAGAGTTCGTTGGCGCTGTTATCGTGGTCGCTGGTGATTGAAATGTGTCTGCGCAGGACGTTGAACCAGTCGGGGCTTGAAAACCGGTGGACGATGGTGATGGAGCATAGATCGATCAGGTGGGGGGATATTGTCGGCTCTTGCGTCGAGATTATGACGCGCACGCCGCAGTGTCGTTGTTGGCGGATTACGCTCAGCAGGGAGTTCGTTAGGTCTTTGGACGCTGGGGTATCGATCATGTACTATGAGTGAACCGTTAGCACTCTTCTGGAGAAAAAGCGGAACTCCAAGGGGCTGTTTACCTTGTGGGCCTCATCCACAACGACAACTTTACCAATCTCGGGATTGGACTCTAGGTACATGTTCATGCATATTTGGAACAGCACACAGGCTGTGTTAGAATCCATGAACGGACATGAGAGATCGATGATAGTAATACCGCCAGCTTCAAAGCTTGGGCTGGCTGTTACGCCTTTAAGATCTAGGAATGACTCCAAGAGATCCAATCGCTGATTCAAAAAGTCCCGTTGTTTGGGGTCGAGATCAATCTTGCCCAGCTGGTGTTTGAAGGCAGTATAGTCGAGCGCCCCGGTAGACTTTTCGGCCATCTGACGCAGGATTTTCGTAACCCGGCTCATGTAGAGCGGCGTCGCTTGGGATTGATCGACAGACATCAACTTTAGCATTGTGCCGACGTTCAAGCCTCTCGGGTGGAGCTTAAACGGATGGACCTTCACACCGGGGATGGCCTTGTACGAATCCCTTAAAGCCAGGTAGCTAGAAGGCGACACGAGGACGGTCACTGAAGCTACCATTGAATGGCCGTGCGAATTCTGGTTGGGAAGCGCCAGGTAGGCAGCTTCGCTAGGTTGGAAATTGGAGCGGGATGCAAGCTCAGCAAAGTGGAACACTAGCGCGGAGAGAGGCTTGTGGAGGACCCCCAAAGCTGCGGAGGGGACGAGAAAATTCTCTATAAAAGCTGTTAGGACCGCTGAAGGCCTAGGGTGCCTGGAGTTTGAGCAGGGTCTACTCACCGATGAGACAGGATGTCGTGTGCGACTTTCCGCTACCTTGCACACCACAAATAAACGTAGACAACGGGACGTTAGTGTTGAGGAAAAAACGAGAATTAGCAGGCGTTTCAGGGAACGTTTCTTTCCAATTAGTGGACATTCCTATCAGCCCATACTGGGGTGGTGAACCCCTTTCTAGCATATGAGCTGAAAAGAGAACTGCGTTCTCCATGCTGCCGGTTGAGAGTTCTCTGCCGTCGGTTGCGTCTGCATCATCAAGATCTAGCAGCGCTAGTTGCTGGTCCAAAATTGGAGCCCCAAATAGACTGTCGATTTTTGGCATGTCGTAAACGCTCTGCCCAGGATTTTCTGGTGTCGTGAGGGCTGCGTCTGTTGTTAGGTGTCTTCGTATTTAATGGTTGGCCTTTGCCTTGGGAAAATACCTTTGTTCCAGGCATCCACCATGGCAAGGGTAGCGGTGGACACCTTACCCGGGGTATCCCCCGTTTCGGCGTTAGTTTGTTGAGCTTCCATCACTTCTGCTTCGCCGTCTGCCGAGAAAATTTGACTAGTTGCGGTGCTACTCGAATCTGTGAAGCCGTCTTGGCTCCGGTCCTGGGAGGTCTCATCATTGGAAGAAACCACGGGGCTGTTTATCTTTTTGCCAGTGGCAATCCCAGTCTTCTGGAAAGTGAGCTTTACCCCGGATCCAGTCGAACTGCCCCCTTTCGGTTCTTTTGAGGATGGCTTTGGCAACCGTCCGGGCCCGGCTCTCAATTCCCGGGAAATCCTGTCCAGCAACTGGTTGAGTGTCGGCTCACAAACGGGATATAGAACTTACTTGTTAACAATCTGGCGTATCTGCAGTTCCTTCTTCGGATACTGCTCGGCCAGCCTCCATTTAAGCCTCCTACCTCCAATAAGCCCTTGTTTGTCAACTCCGATCTCAGCACACTGCTCCCGAACCCAGGTTTCAAGGTCGAAAGGAGGAGGAGGCATGATGTAATTAGAAAGAATCAGAATGGAATGCAGATTGCGGCAATAGGGATAGTAGAATGGGCTAGACCAAGCAGTTTGGAGCTAGCTAGGCTGTTGTGGTACCACAGAAACTGGTTGTGGGTATCGGTAAGGATAAGGATCAGAAGGGGCAGCAGAAAAATTTTGAATTTGAAATTATTGTGGCGGGAAAACACGTGTTGCGGCCGTGCAACATCCCACAAACAAACAGCTAAACGCCGGCACAGCATTCACTAGGAGGATGGAATTGCTGCGAATTAATTCCATGCACTAATTTCATAAAGCAGGACCGCCGTTTGCAGTGTTTGCAGCTTGGTCTAGCATCGTATCTTCCGTGAGAATCCGTGCGAGTCTAGATATCCCATGCGTTTGCCAGTCGTTAACTCCACCGCCAGGCTGAAACTGGGTGACACCCACATTAACCAGCGTGGGCTTGACTATAGCGGTGGATGGGGGTGGATGGGGTTGCGGATGTGATTGCGGGACGAGCTCGGGAGAGGCCGCTTTTGCTCTTGTTTCACGAAGCGCTAAGGCGTTTGGCGCGCACCGCTAACCCGGCCTCACAGAAACGACAGCACAGTACCGGATGATGCGACGGGAGACTCGATGGGCCCCACGCCCAGATGCTGCTTCTTCCGAGAAGGCATATAGACAGACTCAGGCGGATCCAGAGCACAGGCGCCATGATTCAGCACCGAGGCCCAGTCCGTCCCCAGAGCTCCAAACAGCGCGCCGAAACCGGCACAAACGAGCAGCAAACTTTCATCTTCACGCAAACAAACGGGAGTGGGCTGGTTGGTAGGAGAATAACTCCCAGCCTCACACCGCACAACAACAAGAGCAGAGAGATGCGATTCAAGACTAAAAGAGAGCCTGAAATATATGCGTGTCTTATGATACCGCGCTATTTACCCTGCCGAACGAAGTTGGCGTCTTAGTAGCTACCTTCCCTCTTCTCTCTAATCACTTCTCAGTTTCGCCTGAGAATGCCGCATACAGAGATGTTTCAGACGCCAAGTAATCCAGCACTGGTAAGACCAGCGGTGGGTTTTGAGTGTAATAGTCATTTGGAAGCCTGGCCGCACGTTTTGCATGCATGGGATTCATCAATACATTGTTATCCCCAGGTAATCCTGAACCTGGACTATTTGCCGTAACGATAGCAGGTTAATGAGAGCGGGTTTTGCACCCCCACCCTCTGCGATCGCGCCCAGGAGATAAAACGCGCCTCCAAACGCCGAGGCAAAACCTGGTTCGCGTTCCCGCCTGAGCTACTCCGTACTCCCCAAATATATAGCCCGTACCTGAACGAGAAATACATAAAAAGACTTGGCCGCCCCCACATTAGAGCCTCCACCCAGAAACAGGGAATATCCAAAAAAAATAAAATAAAATAAAATAAAATAAAACAAAAAAACAAAAAAACGATGGGTTATACAATAAGCAATGCAACGATAGAGAAAGGCTAGATAAACGACTGACTATAAAGGATACAGATATATATAAAAACCAGCACAAGCCGCAGAGCAAGACAGTCCTGATGGGGATAGAACGACAAGATAAGAGAAATAACGAGGTAGACAGGCACGACCTTCTTAAAAGTATGCCAGATCCAATCCAGCAAACCACCGCGCGTGATAGCGAGCCCTTCGTTCGTCGCGGCGACCGCGATTGCGACTGCATCTCCTCCTCGGCTGGGGGGCCTGCTCTGCTGCGGTTCGCGCTTCTGGGCCGGCGCCGTCGGAGCCTGGTGGAAGAAATTGGTGATCTTAAGGTCCGGGTGATTTCCGCTGGCCCCAGGGGCGGCGCCGCCTGTCTTGCGCGCTATCGCGAGGCTGGAATTCGGACGCGGATGCCCTGTTCGCGACGGCCAGGCCAGGGCCGGCGGGTTGTTCTCAAGTGTCTTGGCCCATGCGCTCCATCTCTCGATCACGGGCTCTAGCTTGGGAAGCTCGATCTCGAACCACTCGCCGTGTCTCGCCTTGCAGGTCGGGCAACTGGGGAGCCGTCTCCGGCAGCTTGCGAGTTCCGCTTTGATGAGAGATTCAACTAGGAAAGGGCAAGGTATTAACCCCCTGTTTTTGGGGTATACGCGCAGTAGTATAGGGATGCGCTTGCACCGCGACTTCCATCCCCTGAGGCGTGTTTTGGCAGTATTCTTTGTGTACCCTACTTTTAGGAGTCCAGGATTCTCTCGGGTTCGGTAGACGTAAATTCGCCCAGCTGATAGGTCTGATTTCATCAGGCGCCCCCCGAGCACATCATCGACGGTCCTCCGACTTGGGTGGGGTTCATACTGTGGGGTTTCGACGGGGCTTCTCAGTGGGGCTAGAACTGTGGATTCGCTCGAACTAGCGCCAGCGGTAAGAGTGCCATGCGCCCCGGGCGACCCCGCGCCGAACTTCAAGCGCCGCGTAGTAGTTGGTGAAGGCGACCCTTCCCTAAACGCGGGGTGCCATTGGCGCGCCGGGGTCGGGGTAGTACGGGCTGATGATGTGTTTCCATCCTTTTGCTCCGGAGTATCCCAAGGGCTATGACTGCAAGACGATCCCGGCGAGTCCTGTTCTGATGGTCCGACCAGAGTACTATTCTTCTGGGATGAGGCACGCTTCGGTGGGGTTTTGGGCTCCTGGCGGTTTCTCGGTCCTGACCCGGTACGGCAAGGCGTGTCTGGAGCCGACACGTCGGTTTCTGAGTCCCCCTCTGGAAAAGATCCAGGAATTTTCATGTATGATATATTCTCCGTAGCCTCCATGTTCTTCAGCGACTAAGAATTAAGTGCTGTGAGAGGAGACCCGCGGTTAACAGGTATACTTCAGAGGCGTCCTTCAAAGAGAATTGGGTTTGAAGGCCCGGCCCTGCCGAAGAGGGATGGTGGTGGAAGGTGGAGAGAGGATGTTGTTAGGAGCGCCCACAAATGATCGTGATAGGGACGGTAAAAAGGAAGAAATGCGGACGGTAAAAGGAGAGAGGTGTGGATGTGAGAGAAATGCCTGGTTTTAAGGCTAGGTCGAGAGAACGATGGTTTGGGGGCTGGCTGGTATGTCCGGGGATACAGAAAGTGAAAGATAGTGTTAAAGGTGCATACACCGAACTAAGAGCGCATGGAAAGGCAGTTCGTTAGACGGTAGATAACCCCTGCATCCCAACTACTGCCCGAATAGCGCTCATAATGCCGAGGCGGGGCCGATTTTGAGACGAAATAGAGCAGTCAGCCAACCATCAAATTCATCACAACCGCCCGACATTATTCGCGACCCCCATGCGAATTGACCCACCCGCTCCCGACAACTCCCCCTTAATAGAACGCGTAAATAGACTCACAACCGCGAGATCTGAAGCCAAAGACGCGATAAAATTTGGTACGACGACAGGAAACGACAAATGCCAAGCCAGGTGTGGAAAGGGATGGGCAGCCTGGCCCAGGGGGGGCTGTGCCGCCATGCTTGCCAGGCGACGAGGCTGCGACCTACGCCCGCATCACCACACCAAAAGCAAGACATTACGCGGCAAATGAACCGACCAAAATAGCGTCAAGGAGGTGGGAATTCCTCGGCGGGCAAGACCAGGCCAATCCCAGCGGGCCAAAAAGCCGCCTGTATGCAACCAGAGGAACCCCCATCAAACACAGAAGGTGCCATAACGTGCATCATCTGCGTCACCGCGGTTTCCCCTGTGATGGATTCTGGGGTTGGGGTTGCAGATAAGGCGCGGTCCAAGGCAGAGAGAGAGACTGAGGGACATGATCATGTCGGCAGGTGGTGGTCGTCCGTCGCGATGTGCCACTGCCGACCCTGGATCCCGGGGTGGTGGATGGTGTCTCGATCCTTGTTCAGAGTACGTTCTTGACAGCAATATTACCCGCTGCCCCGCTTGTGCCGCACGCTTGCTTTTGTCAGTGTCTTTGTGTTACGCTGCCGTGGTCTAGATTTAGCTCTCCTGGTGTGGAAATTCTCTTCTCTCATGGCTGCGGTGATGACCCCATTGGAGAAGCCCCCTCCGAGTCTGGGAGCGGAATCGCCAGCGAGGTGACTATTGGTTTCTACAGGGCTGCTAGGGGGATAGTATTTCCAGCATCTTCACTAGCGATCTTGGTAGTCGGAAAACCTCCTAGGCTCGACGAGTTAGCCGCCCCCCAGATTTCTTATTTTAGGTCTCTTTGGCGATATGGATTCATGCGATGCGCACTTAATTCCTTGCGCCAAGCTGCAATTCTCGGTGGCGGACCTTCTCAACCACCGCCAGGGCCGTCTCTTTGTTGCGATGGTGTATGGGTAGCAGGACTTGGGAGACACTGGGCCGTCACGGGGGGGATTGAACCTTCGGTGGTGCTCGAACCCCCATATTAGAGGCGGTTACGGACCGGGGCTGCGGGACTCTAGAGATTTTGGAAATTGGAGTCACGATGTCGTGGAGATGGATTAGTTTGGCGACGTTACTAAGAAGCCAATTGCACGAGAAAGCTAGTCTTCAACAAGGTTTCCGATCGATCGAGCGTTCAAGAAGGCTCAGCGCCAGCGAATAACCGCGTGCGCCAAGCTGCAATATTCTCCCCATCTCCCAAATAAGCCTTTTTCACTCCATGTCGATGGATGCCATTCTTCTCTAGACTTCGCTTCTGGCGTCACCGGAGCCTGGTCGGTCCGAGGCTACAAAATGCCAAGTCCCCCGAATACGGCGATGGAGACATCGGTCAGAAGGACGATGTTGACATGACGGCACAAAGAATGGATAGCAAGATGAGCGTATTCGACCTCCCACCTCTCTCCGAGCGCGTTCCCCTCCCCAAGTACGTGGTGCCGCTTGGCTACTTCACGATCATCACCATCCTCTCCCTCCCACCAACCCACAACCTCCGCTTCCTACTACTCCTCACCATTGCGCTCCCAGTTCTTGCCGCCCTGCCCTTCTACACAGCCGGCTCACCCGTCGATGACTACGCGGTTGGCACTACCTTTGGGACCTGGGTTTTCGTTTGTGTGGACTACCTCGTGCTGAGCAAGCCGGAAAATGAGTTCTGGAGGATGCATCGGAAGGGTGCGGTGGGTGACATCAACAAAGGGAGTGCGGAGGAGGAAAATGAGAAGAGGAGATGGGACAAGGCGGGGTGGTGCAGCGCGGAAAAGTGGTTGTGGAGCGCGGAGATTTGTTTCTCCCCGAGAGGGGTGGGCTGGTCGTGGGAGGTCAAGAATCTTCCACCTAAGAAGCCAGTTGGGTATCCTGTCTGGTGAGCCCACCATCTCTCGCGGTTTGCTAGTCCTTCTCGATACCGCTCTGACCCTTTTTCAATAGGAAGTTCCTCCTCACACATATCTTCCGCGTCCTCTTTTTCTACATCCTCACCGATATTTGCCAGATCTACATGCATACTCTCCCACAATCGCACAACCCACCTGCCCTCCTATCCGCTGAGCCGATCCCGCGACAAGTCATGCTTTCTTGGGTCTTTTTGATAGAAGCTTATTACCTATTGAATCTGGCCTACTCCCTTAGTGCGGTGTTGACGACGGTATTGGGGATCTGGGAGCCGAGAGATTGGCCGAGTGCTTTTGGGAGGTTGAGGGATACGTGGAGCCTTAGGCAGTTTTGGGGGTAATTACATACTTTATTCCGCATTGAGGTTTAAGGCAGGGGCTAATTAGCTTCTCCACATTAAAGACAAACATGGCATCAGCTCCTACGGCGGCCCGTCTCCTCGTTTGGTCGCTCGGCTGTGAGACTGCTTGGCTTTCGAAAAGGCACCAATGCATCCAGCTATACTCAGCTCTACGTCGGATTTTCCGTATCTGCTCTCATCCACTTGTCCGCTGCCCTCTTAGCGGCCCGGCGTGACACCGGTGAACTGCGCTTCTTCATATCCCAGGCTGTCGCTATCACATTTGAGGATATGGTCGTTGCGATCGTAAATAGGCTCGGTATTCAGCCTGCTAGGTGGATGGGAAATTTTATAGGATATCTGTGGGTGATAGGGTGGCTGTCTTATTGCCTTAGGGATTGGGTGGGTGGGGTCATTGCGGCGGGTACATGGGTCCCATGGCTGTTGCCGTATAGCCCTGTGGCGAGAGCGATGGAGCTCCTGGATATGTGATATCTGACTAGGGCGAACGGTGGCCATGCGTCCTAAACAGCCGCTCGCCACGTTATCCCTTCGTACAACTGCTTCCGCAGGTCATATCATATCAACCACGCACGCATCCCGGCCTCCTGTCCCCAATTCCCCCTCCTCCAATTGCACTTTCTTCAGTTCCAGGTATATCGTTTGAGAGTTAGACAAGATCGTATTAAAAGACAATAAAACAGACGTTATATGATCGAAGTGGAGAAATGAGGCCAAATACGCAGCACACCCATACGGCTTCCGCCACAATTCACCCCCAACAACGACGTCAAGGTCCCCCATCTGCCTTATTTCCTGAACGCGCTCCCAGTCGCAAGGTTGGACAATCGGTCCTGCTTCTCCTGCGACATATTTTGTGCCCCAAATTCCTCGCCGTCAGCCCTGAATCCCCTACGACACCACTCCTCAAAATCTTCCATCTCGACCGCATGGAATGGCATACCAAAATCCCTCGAGATCCGATCCTCCCACGCCATTATCGTCAGGGCAGAGGTTTTGTTTTTGTCCGTGCCCATAATCTCTGCCTTCCTATCGTCTTCGCGCTGCCCCCGCTCAAGCATGTCGAAGTACTTGTCACTGCTCATAGACCTACATCCAGGCCTCCTTGGCCGGCTGCTGGCGACTTTGGCATGGTCGAGTTCAAACCCCAGCTCATCATAAACCGGCGGTGGCTAGTAATATAGCAAGCAATTAACTGGATCGCCAGAACCAGAGCACAATTGTTTATTCGTGGTTGGTTTACGTTGTATCAGCATCTCACCCTCTCCGTTCCAAAAGCCGATCATCCGAACTACCCATCTAAAGCCTTGTTCCGTCCATCGTCCTCAAGCCAATTCATTAATTCTACATCTGCTGAAACTGCGTCATTTCGGCGATGAGGGGCTAGAGCATCTTGTGGGAGGCGTTCGGTAGAGTGCCCTATTGCTTCCATTCGTAGGGAAGGAGCAGCAGCGAGTTAGGTAAGCTACCCTCGCCAAAAATTCTAACTAATTGCCCCAGTCCAGGAACCACCTCCACAGTTCTACCCGGTGTCAAAAGTATCCCCACCGTGCTAACCCCATCCATCATAGCTCCAGATAAAGTTTAACTTTGCGCAGCATTGGCAGATTCTCCCGCCCCGACGTACAGATCATCACGTCCTCATTAGAAGAGTCAACCCAACCCTACCTACGTTCAATACGTGGTCAGCATCAACTGCCGCAGCCGATTGTGAACTGCAGTAGAAAAGGGACGTATCACCCTTCATTTCTGGAACCGGGTTCATTTCCACTCAAACTCGCTGGGCTATGTTTGGAGGATGAAATGATGGGATGTGCTCGCGCGAGCTCAGGATGAGCATCACCCAGGCTCACCCTGCCCATCGTCTAAAGCGGCAGCAACTGGATGGGGCAGAAGTATCTTGTCTGAGCGATGAGCGACGCCGCCTTGTGCCACAACCTCAGCCAACCAGCGGGATGAGACTGCCACCTCATGCGAAAGCGGAAGAGAACAGTACTTTGTACTCTCACTCGCTGGATTCAACCCACGCTGATCCGCGTCGTGCAAGCAATCCCGACCAGCAGCCAGCCAGCCAGTGGTAGGCCCAATGGCCGCATGCGGGGAGAGCTCCAGCTGGCGACGCGAGATGGGTGACGTCAGAGGCCCAAGTCGGCAAGTCAGCACGGCGATTTGAACCACCGAAGCGCTTGGCCTCCACCTCCATTGCACCGCACTGCCCCGTCTCGTCCAGTTCCGTCCTGTCTGGACCGTATGCACGCCCACCACAGGCTCGGCGCTGTCAACCGTTGGCTCATGTTCTGGTCCCGGGTTCTTGCCAAGTCGGCCCCGCTCTGTTGAAAACCTGCAGCTTCCCCACCCCGCCGTTGCAGACTGAACATCCTCCCATCGTAGGATTTCTGCTCCAACAATGCTACTCCCATCCTCACAGCTACTGACGGCATTTGCTGTCACTGCCTGCGTCCAGCTGGGGGTTGCGGGCGCCAGATACCAGCTTCAAGAAAATTATGAGGGTCTCGACTTTTTTAACAAGTTCAACTTCATCACAGTGCGGCTGCCCACATGCAAGCTTCCGGCCCCATACTGACCAAAACCTGCACACAGGTCGATGACCCTACCCACGGCTTCGTTGAGTATATAGCATGGTGTTCCCTTCCAAGGTGGTTGCGTTGACACACATCCCTTAGTTATGTTAATGAAGCTGAGGCTCGCAAATCGGGATTGATTTGGGAGACCGATAAACTCGTCTACATTGGCGTCGACCACAGCAACATCATCGGGGCATGGTGTCGGCGGGGACGCCCCAGTGTGCGTTTAGAGAGCAAAGCCAGCTATACGCATGGACTAATCATCGGTTCATTCTGGCATATGCCTGGGGGGGAGTGCGGGACATGGCCTGCCTTGTGAGTTTCTAATGAGGCACTTTAGCCAACTGGGAACACAGCTAACGACCTGTGATGGCCATAAGCTGGACGTATGGCCCAAATTGGCCCAACAGCGGCGAGATTGATATTATCGAGGGTGTACATAAGCAACCCAAGAATATTATGGCGCTTCATACGTCCGATAATTGCAACGTGGACGGAAGGCAGTCGGGCACATGGGTTCACCACGACTGCTCACCGGCGACGCCCTTCAACGCAGGCTGTGGGGTACAGAGCAATACGGACGATTCGTTTGGAACCGGCTTCAACAACAAGAAGGGCGGGGTATATGCAACTCTATGGAATTCCCATGGAATCCAGATTTGGTTTTTCCCACGCAACAAGATCCCAAGGGATATTACGCGGGGAGACCCCAGACCAGAAACCTGGGGCATACCAGAGGGGAATTTCTCGGGATCGTGTGATTTTGACGCACATTTCAAAAATCACTGGATCGTATGTCACACCAGTTCTTATGCTGAGGAGCCCAGGAATCTACCTGCAATCCGAGTCCTGTCAATTTCCAATTTATCTTATTTTTACACATGGGGGTCTCAGGCTTTCTGACATTTTATTACAGACCTTGGACGTGACTTTCTGTGGAGACTGGGCTGGCGGAGTGTGGGGGGAGTCAGGATGGTATGCACCCCCCTTCTCTTCTCCCTACCTCCAAGACACCACCTCCCCTAGATCATCATATATTCGTGATTATATCGACTAACGTATAACCCACTTCGAAGCTCCTCCCCCCAATGGCCATCATGCAATTGCTACGTCGCAATGAACCCCAGCTCGTTCACCAACACATTCTGGCTGGTTGAATCGATCAAAGTATACCAAGAACGCACTAAGAGCCATGATGTCGACGAGACGGCAGAGAGCTTCAACCTACTGAGTCAGCCGGATAATGGGGGAGGTCCCATCGCTGGGTGAATTTGAGAAAGGCGGAAATATGAAATCTTACGGTTAATCTAGGAATAGGCGCCGCGGTATCCGCTGCATTAGTTAGAGTAATAATCGATTTAGGAAATGCTCTCACAACCGAAGCCACATCCAATTTTGCCTGCGTAGTTTCGTCGTAACTACTAGTTACCTTTGCTTTGCTTAACAAAACATCTCCCACTACGCTAGGAACCCCTAGCCTCGCCCCCCCGCCTGGTTATTGACGCATAAACCCCGCCAATCAGAGGCAGCTTTAAACCAACCGTTATTTTTATTTCGTCCTTCCTCTTTCCTCTCTCTGATAAGGGTTTCAACTTCTAGCCTTTCTTTCCTACATGTCTCCAAGTAGGTGTCTAGACACAGCAGCATGCGTAGTTAGTTGCCTCCCGGAGGAGGAATAACAAAATAAAAAAAAGGTCTTGAATTGTGCTTGTCTCGGAATTCCCGTTGATGTGCTCTGGAGGTTGGCCATGTGGTAAATTGGGGCATAGCGTCGCAATGTAGAGACGTGCACAAAACGCCTACACCAGCGTCGCTGCTGCCGCCCATATATTATTGTACAGTCCGGATTAGCTATAGTTTTTAGCAGCATCCATCGGAATTCAAGGAGTCTGAATGCCAAAACTGTGCCCGACACGAGTCAGTCATCGCCTTAGCGCGTGTATTAGTCCTGTGTCGTCCGCTGTTATTCCCGGCGATGAACACGGCCTCAGGATCAGTGCTGGAGACGAGAAGCATCGCCCAGCACTTGGCGCATGTGGGCCACGGTGTATGTAACACGCGGTATTCGATGGAACGCGGTAGTCAATAGCACGCAGGACTCACAAGCTCATTGTATTCAATGGCATGCTGTATTTAGTGCCCCCAGCGTCATCTTGGGTTTGCCGCGACAACATGTCGATCTTCATCGCGGTGAAGGCTCGGTGATGCCCGTTTCCCTGCCGGATTGCGACGGTGGGCGGGCTGTCCCTTCCGAAGAACGGAGAAGAGCGTTGTTCCCTAGGTACCTGCGAAGGCAGGGCCGTCGATTTAGCGGAAAAACGTGGAGAGAGTATGTCAGTGTTCTGCGCGACGGCAAGGACCCACCAGGATATACCCGCGAGGGAATAAGGAACCGGAAGAAGCGCATCATTACAGACTATCGGTGGAATGACGAGACTGGGGACCTGATTTTCCGAAGGGCTGGTACGATTGCTGTGCCAGAGCACCGGGTCTATGACATTATCAAGCTCGAATTCGAGGCGGTTGGGAGAGTTAGCACGAAATTTCACACGCGCTGTCTGTCCCCCAAGTATCACAATATCACGGTAGTTGATGTGCGCAAGTGGTTTGATATCCAGCCGGGAAGTCTCAGCAACTTCCCAATACCCCAGCAAACGAACGGACATGATTCCAGCGGTGGAGGAGTGAATGGCAATGAGTTGGTAGTACAAGCCCCATCGAGGCCAACCTTCACTAGCGGTGGTGGGATCCCGGCGGTCAATATGGACCGCCTTCCGCTCAGCGACGATTGTGCTATACACACCCTCCAGGAGGAATTCAGGAACCGAAGATGGCCGAGATCGCTGGGCTTTTCCCGGTATATAGACATTATATCCGGGCTTCGGGCAATATTGGATGCGGCTACGCCCGCAAGCTCGTACGTCCAATGCAATGCGGACGAACCTGCGATCCTGTCTACACCTTACGACTCTGCCGAACTGCTTTGTCTCACGATGCAACAAGCAGAAGTCGAGCTCGACACCTCAGAATACCTCCCAAGGCCAATCTTCATCAAACACAACACTACGGCGACTGAGGATCTGCAGACTATCGATGACTATCTGAAGGGCCTGGATGACTACCTGTCATTTAAATGTCCAAGACCTAAGCCGCAAGCGGAATCAATCGCCGGGAGTCATGTGGCCAACGGAGAAGGTGATATCAAGGTTTAAGGGACGGTCCGGACAATCAAACGATCAGCCTCCCATCAATGTTCTAGACCGCGTTTGTACTAAACCAAATGTTGTACCAAACTGCCTTTGCTCCGGGAATATGCGATTCCTCTCGAGCATCACACACCACGCCGGAAGGCAGCTCGAGGACTTAGGCTCGCTCTCCACCAAGGCTGAGAAGTGGTACCTGCTGGTGCAGGCACGTTCGGGAACGATGACTCACCAAGATCACTGCGGTCTTTGGACTTGGATCAGAGTCGAGCAGGGCAAGAACCTGTGGTTTATTTGCAATCTATCGAACGGTGACCGAGAGGTCTTTGCTGAGAAAGGGGCCGCGTTCGTAGGGGGCCGGTGGTTTTACCTTTGGCTAGAGCCCGGAGACATCCTTATCATGCCTCCTGGAACGATTCACGCCGTTTATACACCTGTTAACACGCTATGCACCGGCGGCCATGCATGGTCGAAGCGGCACATGGGAGATTCTATAAGATCAATAAGCTTCGAAGACGCGCACCCCAACGTCACAAACGACGATTCATTTGCCCAACTGCTGGAACTCCTCACGGAGGTCTCCCGCCGGATGGACGCAGGCACCACCGCAGATTTTGGTGGCGAGGAACAAGTATGGATGTTCAACCACTATTACAAGGTATCCACCCCTCCCCCTAGCATAACCATCACAATATTATACTTATACGCGATAGACATACCAACTAGCTCTAAGGGAGCGGGAGGCCACTACCGCCACCCATTCCATAACCAGTACGGGGTTCTCCTACCAGATAGACGCAGACACCGCCGTAGAATTTGGCGGCGAGGAGCAAGTACGGATGTTCCACCACTATTACAAGGTACACCGCCCCCCCCCCTAGCATAACCATCACGATATTATACTTATACGCGATAGATATACCAACTAGCTCTAAGAGAGCAGGAGCCCACTACCGCCACCCAGTCCACAATCAGTACCCGAGAACATCCCAAAAAACGCAAACGCCGTCACTCAGCCAATTACAGCCCCGCCCAGAGACCCGAACGCCCGCTACGCTCTATCAGAGTAGGGGCCAACCCCCCGTCAACGGAGAGACGAGTACTCAGGTAGCGAAAATGACCAACACGGAGCAGTAGCCCTCCTGGAAACACCCCACATACGCAGGTCCCGGACTATACAAAACACGCCCAAGCCCACCGCAGCGCTCAAAAACAACATAGGACCTTCCCTCTCCCTTATACACAAACCCTCCCCCAAAACCTTCTATCAAAACCTCCATCGCAGTGCCAGCACCACCATGAGGTTGTTGTCATGGTTGCCACCAACCTCCTGTTGCGGTGTAAATAAAACTCACCCACTCTCTAGATTCCCTCCCCCCCTCCACGAGAGTAGAGCCTATCAGAAACGGATCAAAAAGTCTTTCTTCGTCTAACATATCCATTCCTCTTCCTTCACCTTTACATATATATATACACATATATATATATAGTAGCGTACCCAGTTAGGAAAAGCTAGCCTACCTACAACTTCTTCTCTTCGCACCTCCATTCCGTGAACGCCGGTTATTTCGTTCGGTAGCTTTGAACCACAATATTAAACCAACTCTGTTTTATTTACATATATACAGTCGGGTCGCGATGCAAGAATATAGTCGGAGCAGTGGACTTCATTCTTATAGCGCGATTATTCTTATAACGCGATAATTCTCACAACGCGAGATTCTTGTCACGCGACTCGACTGTATTCAAAAAATAGGAAGCCTTAGATTTTACCTCGTGATCATCAGGGCCAAAAGGCCCATGACCGTAGGCAAACCTAGCATATTGATAATGCAAACCCTCATCCCAAGCCCAATCAGGCCCTTTAAACGACTCTTCTCGAGTGACGATCTTCCCATTCCTGATATGGATTTGCTGGTGCCCGTCGATTCTGCCCCGTTCATAGAGCTCAATGACAGCTTTGATGTTTACGTGCTGAGGTTCGGGCTGGTACTGTGGATCGTTCGGGTCCAAGTAGCTGCGGAGCTGTTGGATGCGCTTTTGGACATCGAAGACCAAAGAAAGGTATGGGAATTCCTGGGGAGAATTCGATCTCACTTGCCATTTTGCCGACGGTTTGCGGATGGGCTGAAAGGTCATACGTCACTGGAAACCACCTGGTGCGCTTCACCCGATTAGGGCACTCTACTTATTCAGAAAAAGCTAGCTCACAACTCTGTTTTATTTAAATATATATACATTTTTTACAGGCCCCAAATTTTATCGGCTGCTTTAGTATGTTCTACGGTGCATATAAAAAGTGCTAAAAAAAAATTTAAAATAAAAAATGAACGTGCCAGGGGTCGAACCTGGAATCTCTCGATACCGCGCTATGATCGTAGTCGAGCGCCTTTCCATTGGGCCACACGTCCGGTGCATTGTCGGTCGGTCCACTATAGGACTACATATAGCCTTCCTGATTGGCCCGTGCTATTAGAAGCCTAGCGGCACCGGAGCACGTGATCATTCACCTATGGATTTATGGAAGGACACGGCGGAAAATAAAAGACCGGAAGGCGCTCGTTAGGAGGTGCGCGGGATGGGGGGGTGTTCGAAGTACAGAAACCAGGCTGGTTACCAAAAATAACAAAGTTACCGCTGCCCTTTTTGCGGGGGCTCCATCCATCCTTACCGAACCATCTCCCCGCAAAAACCCCCCAAGCTTTCCTCCTCCATTGCATCGTATCGAAAAACCCCCTGCTAATGGGGGGGAGATGTGGAGAAGAACGGACTTTCCCCAAGGCATTCTCTCAGAAACATGCGGGCGTTTTTTGGGTGTTTGCGTATGTTGTGGCGCCGACGGGGGGGCTTGGAGTCCTCTTATACGCATAGTTTCGAAACAAGGCCCTCCTCCCTTCGCCACGGCAAGGCTCTATCACGGAAACAAGGCTCTAACGCGGGGAGGGCTGTTGAAAAACAAAAAATCCCAAGTGTGGGGAGAGATAGGGCTCGGAATATGCGACGAAGTTAGGGCGGGGCGATAATAATAGCTAACCGCCAACGGGCTTTGTTGACGATTCTGGCTTTTTTTTGCCCAGAGCCTGGCGGTTTGACGCGTAAGCGCCACGATTGGAGTTTGTTTACGCCTCTGTTTTAAAACTCAAAACTTCCAATCCGGAGACTGAGCCCTGTTCTGATGCGTGGGGACATCGCAACCGTTTCACCCCGCCCCGGTAAGGCATACTCTATTGCGGCGAGGTGGGCAAACACCAACACTAACTCGCCCGATTATATAGGCTTCGCAGCTGCGCCCGCGGGATGGGTGCGAAACTTTTGCCTCATAATTGCCCCACTCCTTAAGCTTCTTATCGGAAACGTATAGTCTGAATGGCTGGGTCTTTCGCTATCATATTTGTCATGGAGTCCCGCGTACGGAGCCAATGTCTATTCCTCCTGGTCCTGCTAATACTTCGCGGAACGTCGTGCGCACAGATGTGCTATTACCCAGATGGCACCGTCTCGGGGAACGACTCTGCCTGCAACTCCTCGTTGGCGGCCAGCCCTTGCTGTGGCGCTGGCGATCTATGTCTATCTAATGGGCTCTGTCTACGGGTGGGGGATCTCAGCGTCACGCGGGGTAGTTGCGCCTCTCAAGGCTTACCGTGGCCGGAGACGTGTTCGCAGATCTGTCAAACAGGTAACGCCGCATCACTCCAATATTTCTTTTCCTCGTGCGCTGCAACAGGACTAATGTGGTGGCTTCGTAGTAAATACTACAACCGCGGCAATCTTGGTCCACTGCCCTGACGGTAATTGGTGTTGTGGGATCTCTTACGCCAATTCTTCAGATTGCTGTGACCAGAAGAGAGGGTTCAAGATGGCCCACGTCACTCTCGTTCAAGGCATCGCCACCTTTCCGACAACTGTCACAGCTTTAGGGGGATGCCCCAGCGCCACTTCAGCGTCACATCCTCCATCCACACCTTCGGGGAAAAGTTCTAGCACTTCCGCGCCACCATCTCCTCGGAAGACGCCTTCCAAGAGAGGCATTGCAATCAAGGCTGGAGTTGGTGTAACCTTGGCCGCAGCATTCGTAGCTGCATTTTTGTTGTTCTTCATGGTCCGGCGGAGACAAGCTAGAGCGAAGGGAGCCGCAGAGCCCCCAGAGGTGCCTGCGTGCAACAGATTTCAGGAAGGCGTAGTGTGTGAAATACACGAGGTCCCAGGGGATTTTCAGCCACTCGAGATAGGGGGATCGCGAGTCATCCTACCCAACGCAAATGCCTCTACCCAGGAAAAGCCCTAATAGGGAGGTAGACAGAAGAGGGAAATGAGTTATGCAGGAACCACTAACTAGACCTAGTTATTCCCCGTGGGAAATCTAGTCGAGTCGCCTCACGAGCGTATTGACTCGTTTAGGCGGCCGAATAATTATTACCGTGAGTCGGGACACGAGGATACGTCTAGACTTAATGTATAATACAAGAACGGGTGTCGGCGGAGTACAGGCTGACGAAGTTAGGTCTGGTTCTTTATTGTGGATTTTTTTTACCAATAGAGTAACTCATCAAGAGCTATTTACTTTCATTGATTTTACCCACCTACCCGGAGCAGACGCTCTTAGTGCGGAGATAAAAAGAGAGGTTAAAGGGAGTATCAGGAACCAACAAGGAGAGCACGAGGCTATCTCCACTAGGAATATGAGTGACACTCACACTCACACTCACATGCGGCGCAGGAACACGAGGAGGAGCAAAAAGACATCTCCAACAACCAGCCACCCAACGAAAACCAAATCCGCCTAGTGCGAAGTTGCATGCACACAACCTCCACCGACCCAGCCACCCAACAACACCATAGCAAACCCCGCCCAAACCCCGATAAAAACCGACGACCTATCCAAACCCCAAAACCAGCAGAACAAAAAGGACCAGGAACCGACAAGTTCCGGCCTGAGAGTTCTACTACAGCATTGCGGGATTCCACTCCGCTAAAGCGGCCTTCCCCGGAGTAGCTAGCCCTACCCCTGTCTGATGCAAACCTTGAAATATTACCGATAAACCGGTTGATCTGGCCAAAAGCCCCGAATTGGGGATGCTTTGGTAATTTGACGGTGTATCCAGCGGTATGTTTGGCCAGAGCGTGCGAGTATTTTTACTCTGCTGAGCAAGCAGCCCTACCCCACTCCACCGAATTTTAGAGCACGCAATTCTTTCCCTATATTCCCAAAAATCCAATCGAAACTAGTCCAGCACATAAACAGCTCGAAATAAAATCCCCGGATGTATGCACTGAGTATTGGGGGTGTGGTGGAGAACGCCCCCCTTTTTACATACCGCGACCTCCAGGTTTGGAACCGGGCTCGAAACTTGATGTGTTGATTCCGGTTGCTGTGGGGAAGTCGAATAGATATTGTTGAGGGGTTGGACAGTACCACAACTCGTGGCTCGCAGGAGTTATGGGACTTGAATGGATGGGTTGGCGTCTGTATGAATATACGGCATATCTGTCGTTGCTTGGCTACCCAATCCCCACAACACCAGCGCACATATGTATATGTAATTGACCCCAGGGCCAATATTAGCCGCGGGATTGCGTGGTAGGCCTGGGTTTTCCATGTCTCCACTCTTTCGAAAGGTACAATCCCACAAAGCCATTGCTGTGTCCCCTAAAGAAGGACTGGATGTGGGATGGAGAGGAGGTATCACACGCACGAACACTTGGGCCAAAATACTGCCAACGGCGAATAATACCTCGCGGTGTTGCGGAGGTGGCGGATGCAATATCGAGGGGTTGGAACTGTCGTTGCGAACAGTGTGGATAGATCTATTCGGCATGGAGGGGCTCTAATACGTGGCTATCATTGGCCTTGCTTGATTTCACAGCCCCGTACGCCCAGACTCACTACTTGGGCCGTGTGTTTACACATTTCAGACGATATACAATACAAGCCGTCATAGAGCAGTAGGGGTTTCGACTCCTACTTCAGCACAAGCACTCTCCAGGCCACAGTGCACGTGTCTAAGATAAATCCAATGATTCGATTTTCTAAGGCGGATCTCGCTGTCCAATCCCCCAATCCCCGACTGACGAATTCCCCCCCGCACAATGTCAAATGCTGAACCAAATTGCCCGCGAGTCGCCAATCTGAGCATGTGCGTATACTTGTCTATCCAAAGACCAGTGCTCTAACCTCAATGCTGTCGCGACCAGGAGCGCCCTCGGGTGTCCTCGGATCCTCAAACGCAGAATGAGGAACTCTCCCATGCGGCCCCTTGGCCTCATCCGAGTCATAGCACTTTAGCAGTATTCTTTCGTCGTTGGTCATCCCACTCCAGTAATACCACCTTTGCTCCGGACCACGCTTTACTCCCGCGGTCTCACCCGTACGGTGCGGATATCGGTGTTCGATACCGACTATATCCTCATCTCTCACGGTCGAACCGTCCGCGAAAGCCAATGGTGGGTTATAGACGGGCCCATTGAGCGGCCTCCAGACATTGATGATGCGGTAGCGGCCTTGCAACAGGGCATCTGATTCATCGGGAATGTGGAGTTTCACACGCTCTTGAGCTGAACTGGCCGTTTGGTCAATGTGGACGAAGGGCACGGGGCGGCGATTAGCATTTGGGGTAGAACGGCGGATCGTGTGGTCGAAAAGGACTACACGTTTGGCGCTGCGGACATGCTCGAGGAGCAGTCGCTCGACCTCTGGGTAGTAGACACGCTTGATCCGCTCGTCGTCCGTGAAGTCTGACTCGTTGCTTGGGATATTCGAGATAGATTCGAAAGCGTTGTCGTCTAGTGTAAACTCCGACTCGCGTCCACGAATATCATTTATTTCAACGTCTACCATATTCTGTCTGAAGTTCCGTTGTGGTTGGCCTTCCGGGGGGGTTTCAACGTAGTTGAACGGCGCTGAGTTGTCCGCCGGAGCATTGTAGAAAGAGAGCCGTGAGGTTACTGGGCCCCTAGGGATAGGAGCGTCACCTGCTGGCTTCTCCGCCAGACTATGGACAGGGCTGGTATGGATTGCTTCTGCGGAGGTAACGCCCATTGTCGCGTTCCGTCTTCGTGTGTATGCTGTGCGCAGCCATCCAACGCCTCGTAGCTACGATTTATATCGCCTCGCTGTCTCGAGGATTTCTAATACGGTTCCAGCTTCATATGGTGTGGTTGCGTCATGGCCCTCGGTGGGGAATTTGTCAGCGGAATCTTACAAGGTGGGATGGAAGACTTCGTATTGTACCACCTCACGAGCATTGACTCACTCATCGCACCAGATTATTATTCCTCCGTTGAACGTCCCTCACTTATCAATCGCCCAGTCACGTGATAGACCGCCGTAATCTACGCAACTGTCTATCTACTGCTTCTTCCCTGGCGGCACCTATACATACATATATACATACATACTTTGGCTCCACCCCATCATCACCACACCGAGAGATACACAAGTATCCTAGCCGTTCACACGCCCTGAGAGAGCACTCCGCTGAGGGCCGCTCTCCTTCGCCTGCCCCCCTCCGAGCGAGCACTCCTCCGAGCGCCGCCTTCTTCCAACCTCTCTCCCTCGAGAGATACTACTTCTCCCACGCTAGCAATACCAGTGGACAATTGCAATTGCCTACCTACAATACCCACCAACAGGCAAAACACAAACAGTCTGAACACAAACATGCCCCCGCAGCGAGGTGCGCGGGCCCTGGGTGCCACCGACAACTTACAAGGGAATGTCGCCCTCCCGTACCAAAACCCCCAACAGTCAGGCCGCACCTGCAGGCCTTCAACAAAGGCTCTAGCCCTCTTGCAACCACATGGCCCCTTCGCCACACTAATCCAACCCGCCACGTCGGGCCCGTCCTCTGAACGCGGCAGCGAACAAACCCAGGACACGGAAATGACATCCCACGCACTCCCCCACCCCCCCCAACCACCCGAGTCGTCAAACGATAGAACATCGAACGAGATATGCATCTCCCAGACATCAGACAAGGTACCAGCGTCCGAGAAGAGAATCCGAGACCTCTCCTCATCCCCCACAGCACAAGCAACCCCCACACCACTACGAGGAGACACCCCTCCCCCGGCTCCCCCGGCCCCCCCGGCCCCCGAGGCCCCGTTTGACCTCCGCCAAACGCCCCCCTCCCCCGGGCCCCCAGGCCCCTACCCGGTCACTACCCTCCCCACCCACTCTCTCTCTACTGCTCTAGAGAACACAGTGAGAGCGGCCGCCTCTCGAGCTGCTGAAGGACAGCAGATATATGGACCAATCGCAACCATCTGGGATAATTACCTACAGTCCGAAGACGCCCGCAAACTCCCTACCCGGCTTCGCAAACCGCTAATAGCACTCTGCAAAGAGATAGCGGCAGTGGCAAACAAGCATTTCGATGCATACATTAAAGGCACTCGCCCCTCCTGCCCGATAACCTCTCCCGCAACCCCAGCGTCTACTACACTCTCCCCTCCAGGAGGCCCGAACACCCTCCCCTCAGCTACAAACCCCCAGACCTCACCCACCCCAACATACGCCCAAGCGGCTGGCCCTAATAACCTCACGGAAACATCAAGCCAGGCAATCAAACAAGCTCGCAAACCCCCCCAAACAAAAAGAGACACCCAGTCTCGCCCTGATACCCGCTTATTTGTTCGGTTGGGCCCTGGACACAAAGCACGGTCAGCAGGCCCATTCGCGGTCCTCTCAGTAATCAAGAACCTCCTTGGCAACGACTCCGCCCTCCTCAAAGAAGTCCAAGAGGTTAACTCAGGGTTTGCTCTCTGCACGGACTCGATTCCTGCCCTCACAGCCCTAGAAAAACACTCCGAACGCATCGCCCAACTCCTCACAGACTGCATAGTTGAGAGACAACCAATCTGGACCACCTACTACCTTTCCAACATTCCACGAAAGGTGAACACCCTCGGAAGTCATGGACAAATTGTTAATAGCCTAGTTACAGACTCGCTGGTGTCAGAAGCAATTCTCGACCTAACTGGACAAACCCCAACCCGAGCTACAGAGACAAAAGAAAGTAGCCATTCTGAGCTGTTTGAGACAAGCTGGATACTCAGTTTTGACACAGCAACACACAAGCCCCTTCCACGCACTGTACGGATTCTAGGAGCATCGGCAATGGCATCCCTACTCAAGCAAAAGAAAAAGACAGTTCAATGCACGAAGTGCTACCGATGGCATAATAGCCGTAGCTGCACTCGAGCCCAACGCTGCCGCATTTGCGGATCAGGAAATCACCTTGAGGTGGAACACACTACCCGATGCGGAACCGCCAGTCCTCATACATGCCCTGCTCGGTGTCTACACTGTGGTGGACCCCACCCCGCAGACGACCCAAAATGCCTCCTCCGCCCGACCCCCAAGGGCCTCAAAACTCGAGCCGAAAGGAAGGCAATTATAGAAGCATGCAAAACAACCCGCACACGCGCCTGCGCAGCCGCAGAATGCTCAATTGCTCCTCCCATAACCAGTCAAACAGACTCACTAACAAATCCCCACCCTACAACCCCTAAGACCCCAACCCAAATCCTCTCCCAGATCGTCCCCACAACCCCCGCTTCCGTCCAACACTATACGATAGAAGCCAGCAACCGGTTCTCCCCCCTCCTTTTCAATGCCTAGACAACACAGGCGCCCAGCAAAGCCCCTATCCATTCTCCAAGTTAATGTTGGTAGGGGCGCCACCCATCATGAGCTCGCATTGTCTCTCGCAAACGACTCTCATATAGACATTGTATTAATACAAGAACCATACATACTCTCGGACTACTCCCGCCAAATCTCCAAGTCCCACCCATCATACGAGACATTCTCCCCCCTGGACGACTGGTCAACTCGCCCTCGGGTTATGTCCTACATCCGCAAAGGTGCGAGTCTCTGCGCAACCCAGCTCCGCCCCACCACAACCCGCGATACCATCTTCTTACAACTCCAAACTCGAAACTCAGCCCCACTAACTATTATCAATGCATACAATGCCCCTCCCAACTCGGCCAATGCAGGAGAGACAATTAATACCCTACTGGACCTTCCCAACAACATCCTCAGAACGGCCTTCTTAGCAGGCGACTTCAACCTTCACCACGCAAGATGGGACCCATATGGCCCACAAACTTCCACCCTAGCTGACTCGTTCACTAGCTGGCTAGACCGAAACTCCTTTGCGCTTACAGCAGAACCCGGAGTAAGCACACACGAAAGAGGAAATGTCCTTGATCTCGCCTTCCTCTCAGGATGCCTCACAGCAAACACGCATGTGGCAAACCACTTCCAGGTCACATCGGACCACAAGCCTTTACTTACAACTATAATCTGGGATACACGGAATACCATCGCACCAAAACGGCTCCGAATTGACACGCTGGACGAGGATGTATTCACAAAGCTCCTATCGGCGAACTGCCAGGCCCTCCCGCGGATGTCAGAAACCCCCTCTACACAGGAAATGGACAAAGCAGCTACTAGCCTCACTCAAGCAATAAGCAATGCGTTCAACGGATCTGCTAAACGAACGCTAGGCCAAAACTCAGGCTACCCATGGTGGAATAAGAACTGCAAAATGGCCGCTCAGGAAAACCGGCTTCACAGATCTCCTGCAACAGCTAAGGCTCTCCGAAGCACTGTCCGGAAAGCTAAGAAAATGTACTGGGAGTCCAGGCTTGACTCAGTAACGGACTCCAAAGATGTCTTCAAAATGACTAGGTGGCATCAAACCACAGGAGTCTACCGCAGCCCCCCTTTCGCAGACCCACAGGCCCCGCTATCGGGCCTTGAGTCAAGCATAGAAGGGAAAAGAAATATCATAATTAAAAACCTACTTACAAATACAGCTGAAGCCGGTGACATTTCACATGAGACACCCACTACAGCCGTCAGAAATATCCCCTTTCCCCTCACTACTGCTCAAGACATCCGTCATGCTATTCTAGGAGCAGGAAACACGGCCCCTGGACTCGACGAAATCCCAACCAAGATCTTGCGAATAGCATGGCCACTCATCGAAGAGCACGTTCTAACCCTGTTTCGGGAATGCCTCTCAAATGGACACCACCCAGCTCCTTTTCGGGCTGCGCTACTCGCAATAATACCCAAACCCAATAAAGCAGATCGGACATCCCCAAGGTCCTACAGACCAATCGCCCTCCTCCCAGTGCTAGGCAAGGGGCTCGAGAGACTAGTAGCCCGAAAGATGTCCTGGCTAGCAATAACCTATCGGGTCACAGCAAGCCAGCAGTTTGGCGCTCTCCCGTTGCGATCCTCAGTGGACCTCACAACTTGCCTTACGCACGATATTGAAGAGGCACTCAACAATGGAGAAAAGGCTACATTACTAACAATGGATGTAAAAGGTGCATTCGATGGAGTGCTTCCTGGCAGGCTAGTCTGCCGACTCCGCGAACAAGGCTGGCCAGACAATCTCGTCCGCTGGATCCGATCCTTTGCAACCAATAGATCTGTACGAATCCGCCTTGATGGGGAAACAGGCCCCGAAACAGCCATTTGCCATGGCCTACCACAGGGATCTCCAATTTCCCCAATTCTTTTCATGCTCTATATAGCTCCCCTCTTCTGGCTTGGAAAACCAACAAGGAGGTTTGGATATGCGGACGATATCGCCCTTCTCTCTATTTCACCAAACCTCCAAACAAACTGCGATAATCTACAAATAGACCTGCAAGAAGCCCTTGAGTGGGGCGAGTCAGAAGGCATCACGTTTGACCCAAAAAAGTCAGAACTCATGCACTTCTCACGGAGCCCTACCAACAAAGCCCCTACCAAAAGCCTAGGAGTTACATTGGGCTCACACTCAGTTGAGGTGACAAAAGGCCCACTAAGATGGCTCGGAGTATATTTCGACAGCAAACTAAGCTTCAAGCAGCACGTCCAAATCCTCTCAGCCAAGGCCCACATCATTGGAAATGCCCTCAAATCTCTCGGGAAAACAACTCGCGGAGTACCCCCTATCCTTCTTCAACAAGCCGTAACTGCCTGCGTTTTAAAGAAATGCTACTTCGCAGCCGAAACCTGGTGGCCAGGAAAATACAAAATCATCCAAACAAAGAGAATCTCGAACCGTGTCGAGGCTCACATTCGACTACTCGAAAGAGTCGTACTAACAAGCGCGAGAGCAATCCTACCAGTCTACTGCACCACCCAAGCCTCAGCCCTCTTTAAGGAAGCACACCTACGACCCCCTGAGATCGAACTAAACCTGGCTGCACAAACCTATGCGGCACGTACAGCCCGACTCGACCCCAGACACCCCCTCCGCCGAAGATCAACACGGATAATACGGACCGGTAAGGCATCCTCACGGTTTTCCAGGATAATACTAGCCCTCCCAAGGGCTGAATCAGTTAACCCCATAGCCCAACCCCCCTGGCAAATCCATGAAGACTGCTCCTCAACAGAAAAGAGAATCTACGGCCCACAAGGCCGTACCAAAGAACAAGCAGCAGAAGAATTCGAAGCCTTCCTCCCTACTATCCCCCGCAGCGATATTTTGGTCTACTCAGACGGCTCAAAACAGGAAGCTGCAGATGGAGCCACTGGCGCCGGTTCAGTCACGTACCAATACAACCAACAAATTGACCGCAAGTGTTTCTCAATCGGCCGTAACGCAGAAGTGTTTGACGCAGAGGCCATCGCGGCACTCACAGGCGCCAAAGCTGCCCTTACCCTCCCTTCTTCCAGGCTTGCCACTGACTTATGGGTGTTCCTCGACAATCTCGAGGTAGCAACAAGACTGCTGGCCCACTCCAATGGCTCCTCACAAGCAGTGTTTGAGGAGTTCATCGAGACAGCACGGAGATGGCCTCTGCGGTCTCGCCTCCCACACACTCGCTCAGGAGCTATACGAATTCGCTGGGTGCCCGGACACCTCAACATCCCAGGCAATGAGGAAGCGGATAAGGCCGCCAAAGAAGGAGCAGCCCTCCCCCCTCCGGCAAACGCAACCTGCACCCTAGCCTCCCTAAAAAGAATTGCAAAAACAGAGGCAAAAAGGGCCAGCGCCCAACTGTGGGCAATAACTGCCCCTCTAAGCTACAAAAACCTACTCATCGGCTACAGCCAGAAGAAAGACCTACTTCACCTGAAGAGAGCAGTAGTAGGCCAAATCCTAGCAGCACGTTCAAACCATGGGGACTTTGCAGAATACCACACCCGGTTCAACCATACTGACGCTCACCTAACGTGCTCCTGCGGCAAGAATAAATCCCCGCTACACTTCTTCTTCTGCAGGAAGGGGAAAGCAAACAAAACTCTCTACAAGGGCCCCCATTCAGATGCAATCCCCTGGTTACTTGGAACTGACAGAGGCGCCTTAAAGCTGGCAAAGTGGCTTACAGACACAAAATACTACCAAGATATATGTCCCCTATACCTATAGATACAAAATGACTGTCGGAACTGTCCAACATACAGACTCAGCCCCAAACCTTCCCTCTACCCCCTTTGTTTTTCTTCCATTAACAATCTCTCCCCCCAACCCCCTCTCTGTCTCACCCCGCTCTCTCCCTCCCCCACAAATACCTCTTGCGAACAATTACTGCAGATAGGAGCTAGTACAGGTTCCAGACGGGGACCAAACTGCAATGGGTGGGCAGTACACCAGATTTCTTCTCGAGCGAATATACAAAGTGCTAGTGCAAACATGTAACCCCTGCCTAAGCCTGTAGATACATCCCTTAGACTAGTAGACTAGTTAGAAAACCGGGGGCCTCCCTCCCCCGGCGTCCTTTGCCCCTCCGGGGCCTCTTAGGACACGTGAGCTATCACGTGCTCCGCATGGACGGAAAATAGACACACACACACACGCTTCTTCCCTGGCAAGAGACGTGCACGGTTGTGTAGGCCTGAGAGACAGCGCTGCGTGTTCCTTTTTTTTTGCTGGCTCGTGACTGGGTATGATCAACACCAGAATCAATCTCCCGCGACGCCCGATTGTCGGCCATCGCTTCACCATACCACAACCTCACCCAGGCCTAAGGCATCTCTCACTAAACACCTTCATGCGTGCCCCGCGCCCCTCTTTCCCCCCCGTATCTCGCCTCCTAACCTCCACCTCCAACGAGCGACCGCTCCGCGTCCAACTACGTCTTAAATGCCCAGTTGCCAGTGCTATTCCATATCGTCACCCATCATAGCCCTAATAGTGGGCCCATTGAACTACCGCCGCAGCAATCCTTATGCTACCAGCTCCTCGAACCTTCACGAGTAATGACACGGCACTAGTGGTGGTGGCCAAATCCAGAGAGGGCTAACATATCATGAGCATGGAGGTTGGAGACCATATGCCCTGGCTTTCGCCTAAATACATACTCTTCTGGCACCAGATATTGCATTAATTGGACGTGTAGGGGAAACAGGGGCCGGCATTCCAGCGTATGTCGGTTAGGCGCCCGGGCGAGCAGGGGATGACGGATTCCGATGTCCCAAGGGTACAGAATACTCCTCCGCAATACCAACCGCTCGAATCCTGCGTCCCTGGACCCCTATGTCTTACAATTCCAAGAAGTCTTATCGCTACTTTACTAGCGTAGAGAGCGGCCCCACCACCCACCACGCCCCGCGAGAGACCTTCGAGAGACGGTCCCACCGAGATCGCGTTCGTTGCGTGGCCCATTCTTTTATCAACGTCTTGCTTGTGTTCTACTTTCTCTTGATGTCGTTTTTTCCCTCACAGACTTGTCATTCGGCTATCGATAAGACCTTTTCTAATAGATTATCATGAGCTGCACTATCCCATATTAGGGAGGCGGAAGAACGAGAGGGGGCCAACCCACATTATTTTGCCCAGCCACCGATTAAATGGACTTCCCTTAAAGAATAAAGTTTCATAACCGTGCCAAATGACCACTTGGAGAACCTGACCGGATCCTTCTTTTACGGTAGATTTAAGCTCAGTATTATCTTTTCTTCCTTTTCCATTCCAGTTACCCAATCTCATCTCTACTTCGCGAAGCCTAGGCGGTGAATGCAGCCGTGAGAACCTTGTGGGAGATCCTGACGCCTAACAGGATTGCTTCCCGCCAACCGCCCGAGCTCTGTAGAGACGATTCAGATACCAGCGGATAGAAGGATGCTGAATTACTTAGGACGCGGCCAGCCATTTATAGGCGTGTTTCTACCAAGGGAGTAAGGAATACATGTGGCCTTAACCTCAAATCAAGCCTATCAAGTTCAGGTCTCAAGACCGCTATCGCAGGCACCGTTTGGGCAAGTCTTTCTAAACAACATATTGTTGTGTGTCTTGGAAGTGTATATAGTATTCGTCCTGAGGTCTAGATACACGAACCGAGAGGTCTCTATATAGACCTCGTATCAAAGGAACGTCGTGTCGCAGCTATGCTGCTAGCGTAGTCACATAGCATAAAGAACATAAGGAAATCTAATCTAGGATCTAGCCAGCTGATCTGGCATAAAGAAGTGACGTCCGCGTGCCAATGCCTCCGCGGATATGGTTCTTCCAACAGTGTGGTATACTGCCACTCCATATTATTCTATCCTACGCACTGGCAAAACGGATAAAATAAATAAACATAATTTTTGGTTCTTAATACCCCAGTACTACAGCATCTTCAATACGTAGCAGCTTTTGCGGCTTGGAAATTAATTCCCCAGACCTTAAACATGATTGAGCCCATCCGGTACTACCTGGAGAGGGTGACACCAAAAACGGACCTATTCGCAAGGAGGCAGAGAACCCAAGCCTGGGCTGAGCGGATTAAGCCCCCCACATCGATAAAATACTTGAGTTGAAAGGCAAGAACCATTATCACGAAGAGCGGGTTTAACTAGATTTAGTAGGGTATGTCCAAGCGAAGTCTAAATTGAAGTCTTACTCACCTATCGTACCAGACGATATGGCGTGCGTTGTTGATCGTCTTTCGCTTCCACCTCGTCATCTAACTCCCGCCAACCACAACTTCGGTCCAAGCCTCCCGCTTTCTCCTTGACAGTTCCATCTATTCTGCGGGAAGTCCTGGATCCCCATCGAGCGGGCGAGGCCGATTGCACGAGTAGTTTGCCCTGTGTCGTCTTATGGGTGTTCTCCCACTTGCCGTAGTCTGGGAGGATGGCGCTCGAAGCATGCGCCACAGGACTACGCCACAGGCCTCGCCGCAGCCTGGACGCAGCAGAGTTCTTCCCGTCAGCGCCAAGAATTGGCTTCATTACTTACATCTCAACACTCTTGCTGTTGGTAGGATTCATCACCGGAATAGCGCTACCTAGCTCAAGTCCTTGCTCTTGCTGTGGTGGGCAAAGGCCGCACGGCGTAAGACGCGATCCTGCACCTGCGCTCTCCTGCCTCTCAGAACATCTTTGGAACGGCGGCTCGGTCCCCCTTAAGGCCCAGCCTCGAGATACCCAACAGACACTAGAGGGGCGACCATAGTCTGCCCTTGCCCAGACCCGAGGTATCGTCTCTACCTCTCTGGTTTACCGAGCGTAGCTGCTAATCACCCCTTGACATTAGCGTCTGCCTACCATCCGTCCTTCTTCTCGGCCTGATCTTAACCAGACATCCTTCCACACCTACCATGGGTTGGTTCCCAACCGCTAGAGACACGTCCGGCAACGGTTGGCGTTTCGACATCGTTGGTCTACTTGCTGTCATCGGCGAGTCTACGATTGCGAACCACGCTCAAGCCATCACAGCCTCCTCCCTCTCTCGATACCCGCGCCTCATTCCCGCCCCGCAGACCCTACTTAAAACCAAGCGGCCCACTCGTCTACCTTCCACCAAAGATGTTGTCGTGATGGGTGTGTACTCGGGAACGCACCTGGAGGAGTTGAACTACTTTGCCGATGTTATACACGATATTGGGTCGTTGAAGAATTACGAATTCCGTGTTTACAATATCGAGTATTCGAAGCAGGTTAGCGAAAAGGAAGGCCTTGCAAGGAAACGGGGAAATACAATTTTTGGCAAGGGAGCTGGATCGCTTGAACTCGAAGTCAGAGCCCAAGGGAGCAGTGGCGATGAAGAACAAGGCGAGATTCCTGCAGCAGTCAGCGCCAATAGCACAGACAGGGACGAGCTCGTCAAAATCCGCTTGAATACGTTCTGTCCATTAAACATATTAACCATCTGCTCCATTCTAATGACTCTGGGGCTATTCGGTTGGGCGGTGGTTATAAAGGATGGTGTAGCATGCGTCGCTCTAGGCTCCATATCCATTTCCGCTAGTCTGGCCTGCTATGCATCGCAATGGCGCCCGGAACTATCCCAACGGCCTACCAAGACCGAAGTCCCCCGCGGTGACGTTGTTATCAAGACACGTGGTGCGGCTTTCGTTGTTGTACACTGTACAGAGGAGATCACGAGAGAGCTGTACGCTGGCACGGAAAAGTGTAACTACCAAGTTGGGGAGGATTTGTATAAAGTACTTGTGGGTATTGGTACGGTTCTACTCATGGTGGCGGTCGTGTTGCTTGGCAACTGCAAATGGACAATGCAAGCAGCCATCGGCGCTGCATATATTATCCTGAACGGCTTGTATTGGGGTATTTCGTTGGCAGCGAAGCAGACCACCTACTGGGATATGGACCGATACGATGTGCTGGACGAAACTAAAGACAGTTTGAAGGACGCACACGTAACAGATGAAACCACCCGGGCGAGCTTCACAAAGACTCTGTGGTATGCGATTCAAGAGACGAAAGAGATAGGGTGGATCCTGGACGGTGATCTGGCGCCAAGAACAGCGACTTGGGGGGAATGGTTGGCGATGGCGAAGAAAAATTGCGATAATCCAGGGTGGGACGCCGTCGGAGCAAAGGATGAGTTAATGAAAAAGGCAGCCCGGGATGCCAACCGGGCAAAATCAGCCCAGGATGCCAGCCAGGCGGATACTCAACCGTCGCCTGGAGGCTTCTGAGAAGTGCGGAGGGTGCGGAGTGTGAATACAATGTAGAATAGTCGCGAATAAAGGATTGTATTCTACTTCTGGTGATCCGCTTTATTGCACACTATCCAAGTAGCTACCGGGCTTTCCAAGCCCTATTTATGCTGCTTTGTGTCCTCTTATTTTGGCCCCGGGACCGATTTCCGAGGCATTCCGCCTCCTGACAAGCACCACGATGTGTGACATCATGTGTTGTTGATCCCCGCCTCGGTAATGAGGCAGAAATGCTCTCCTGAGCATTCCAACCCACGGAGGCGCCCGGCACTCCGTGCTGCTGATTTCTGACAGTTATGGAATGCCCTCGGCATTCCATAGTACCTCGGACATTATCCAGAAATGCTTCTTAGCAATTTCTGGCTGCGCCACGGCACAATCCATAGTACTCCTGACATCGGCAAGGGATACCACAACATCAACCAGCGGCCTAAAGCTGCTGCAGAGCTGTGTGCTATAGGCTGCATTCCGTCCCACCACCGAGTTCGACTGGTGGTCTCCTACGGACAGACCCCACAACCGTTATATTCTGGGCCTGTGGCAGGGTATGTTGCGGATGGAACGTTAGTTGGGCGGATTATTTAAGTTGTGATGCTGGGGCCTGCCATGGAAGCGTTATCTACTTGCTTTCTGCTCGGAGGAAAGCGTTACGTTGAATGAAAAATATCTACTTCACATTGGGAGAATGAAATTCACGCACAGGGCTGATTAAAAGTAAACAAGGCCTGTAATATATTACAATACGTATTTTGTGTATTGTATTTAAGCCCTTATAACTCGAATCGAGGCGGGCTGCCGCTAACAACCCAGATTCGGTTAGTTTATGGTATAAAATTTAAGCTTAAATTAGCCCGCAATAGGCACATTATCCCCCGACTTGAACCTCTCAGCATCCCATCATCTTGAAGCACGTCTCTAAGGCCGTGATTGGCTGAAATACAAACACCAAAGGTCGCACAGCAGCAGCTAACCGCCAGTATGGACAACCTCTCTGCTGGCGTATCGTCGGGCTGCCTCTCATCTGCCCTCCTCGTCCTCCTCCCCTGGGATACCGATGCCTCGTACGCCTGCAAGAACTCGTTCGTCCGCTGTTCGGCCGGTGACGCTTCGTGAAGCTCATGCCGGACGTATTCTCTGGCTGATGCCGAAGGAGGGCGGTGGTGCGGCGGGTGTCGGTGATGGATGTTACGATCATCCGGTCGTGGTGCTGTGGGCTGATGAGGTGATGGAGGAGGCAATTGTTCTGATCGTAAGGCTGGCCCCTGCACTCTTTGTTTTGTTATTGAATGCACATCGATGGCACGAGTGGATACTTCGGGATTGTGTGCTCTCTACTGCTTTCACCCCCCTTGAAATATCCATCCATATGCTAACCACCGCTCTCCTCTTAGATAACTTCCTTTGACTCTCACGACCTTAAAGACCGACACCCGACGAATCCCCAAGTCCGCGCCCTCTATCTCCCAATACACCCTAGCCCGCCCCATCCCGATCTCGGTCATCTACTCACCTTGCACGGTGGCAAAACCCTCAGCAAGAAGTCTTACATCGGTACTGACCGGCAGCATCGAGTGAGATTGGAGATGCTGAAGCCGTACAAGAAGGATGACGAGCGAGATTTCAAGCTTTCAAAAAAGTCGCTAGATGTGCTTATGAAGTACATTAAATTTACTCCACCGTCACCAAGAGTACCTCAGCCGCCACCAAGGGTATCTCAGCTCTTAGGGACGCCGTCTGGTACAAGTGGCGGTTCCCACACCCGGACTCACCCCGCAGCCGCTCTACCGCCACCTCCGCGTCGCACACGCACATACCCCGATATCGCCAACCTCCCGCGCGTCAGTCCTTCCCCTGTCTCGGTTCCCTATGGGAATAGAGGGCAGAGAGCTCAAAATTCGCGCATGACGGGCTATCTCCCGTATGACGAGCGGAGGCCACTGATCCCCCAGGCCGACCCACTTCCGGAAGGTGGTTGGTCCTCACTTATTTGTGGACTATTAACCCTTGCGGTGGCCGGCTTTTTGTGCGTTAGTGTATTCGATGCTGTCCGCTCCCACTTCTACCCTGCGCAGATGGCCCAGGAGCCGGTAAAGGGGAAATGGGGTAATTTGTTCGGAGTTGTGCCAGTTGCTGTGCAGTCAGTCAAGGCATACTTGGGCTGGTAACACGAGCGCCTGGTACTTTCCCAGTGGTTTTCCCAATTCCGTCTGCCTTGGCCTACAGCAGTTCCAGCATGAGCTAGAAATATCTCTCATCTCTCTTAATTTTGGGTTTCGCCGTTATTTGAAGTGGAAATGGATTTGGACAAGAAAACAGGCTTCCGTTGGCCATGACTTTGGTTTAATAGTCGTCGTAAACGGAGTGGAAGCAGTGGCGGGGATTCCATATTAAAAATAAACTATGAATTGCATATTGGGGTTACACTCTACATGGAGCTATATCGACGTGTGAATGCTGACTAGCAATTCGACCGCTGGTAATTTAGGGCAAAAGCAGTGTTTGAAGTAATACCTACATTGTTTGTCCGAATCATTCATTGACTCTGTTTCTAGAAGTATAGAACGAAATATACACATCCCATCCAAGACTTGCTTGTAGAATGGCTAGAACCGGCATACTCAAAGCGAGCTAGTAACGAAACCAACGCCGTCTTCTATGCTAGTATCGGTGGCATGTTATCAACAACCGGGCCTGCCGCATTGACAAAACAGCACACCACAGTTACGGATCTTTGCACATCAGACTAATTCTAGCATGTGGGTTTCCCCACATCCAACAACAACTATATATAGAGAGATAAGTAGACGAGCTGACGTTCTCTCCCGAGCCGATAATTATTAGTTAGCCAAGCAACCAACGCACCCGCCTCCACAGCAACTTACACGTACATACCAACCAGCGCGCGACCGCGATACTGCCCCACACAGCTGTGCAGGTAGGTGTAGAGCAACCCGGCTGCGGGATCTATTCCCGGAGAGAGAAAGGGAGAGAGAGAGGTTTATCCTCCGTCCTGCCAAGAGCAAAGCACTGCAACAAACCCACAGCACAAAACCGTCGTACAAAAACCGAAGAGCTGAAAAAAAAAAAGAAACCCACCCCCGGAATACTTGTTGTTCGCGGCGCTTTTTGCTCAACGCTCCGGCATATGCGGGAAGGAAGGAAGGAGGAGGTGCGGCTGGCACTTGCAGACCGCTATATCAGTCAAAAGTCGACATCGTGATCGCATCGCTATTGGCCTTCGCGCGGTCGGCCATTGTCAGCCCGCGCGTCCACAACGGGTTTTTTTTCTTTGTCGGTATCTGTGTCTGTCAGCATGCGTTCTTTGTTTTTTGTTTTTTAATTTCGTGCCTCTGCCTGGCAGCCCTGTAGGGCTATGGGGCTGAAAGCTGCTGGCCGGGGTGGGTAAGGTTGTCATTTTCTGAGTCTGAGGGCTATCTAAATATATATATATATATGTATTAACCTCCCCGTCGTTGTTGTTGTTTCCCTGGATGTATACAGCTACTACTGGCATTTCTTAGTCGTCTTGTCGCTTTGGATTCTTTTTTGCTGTCTTACCTGGCTTCTTGATCGGATGACTATCTTCTCTGTTATATGTCGAGCAGAAATGGCATCTACACTTATTCCGGCAGATGGACTGACTGGCCACAAGGAGCCTTACTAGGCGCTGCTCTCACCCCTTCTCAGCGGGATGGCAGTTCCCTGGCTGCCTTCCTTGTCTCATTCGCCGGAACTTCGTTCTGGAGACTCCTCAAATTCATCCTCCACCAACTGGACACGACCGAACCAGGGGCTAAACGAGACGCACTTCGCAAGTTCATCCTCATCCTCCGCAAGAACGGCGGGGCAGTCGCGAAACTGCCATGGAACTGGCGCAGCAGAACCCAGAAACCCTTCCTTCAGATTTCCACATATAACCTCTCCGGTCAGTTAGACACCCCTACATTATACCCCACAGCTATACCTTTCACTAACCCACACCAGCACCTCCACACCCCAGCCAATACCAGAAAACAACATACCTAATAACAACCCACCCCACCACCAAACCGACACACCAGCATCATCATCATTCTACACCGCGTCCCTCAATCAGACCGCCATCATTTACACAAAAGCCCCACTCGGCGACCCCGCCCGCCGGAAAACGGAATCTGGGAGGGTGGCTACTGCCCCACCCTCGTGGGTTGAGCAATACCAGATCTGCTGTCCCGATGGAGAAGGCGGCTTCTTTGGCTTGCATGCCGATGTTGGTCAGGGCGTGGGTTATGCGTGGAGTTGTTGGTTTCTTGCTGTATTCTTTACAATCTCTGGTGGCTATATTCCCTACGATCTTTAGCAGTCATATTCCCTACAATCTCTAGTATCCATATTCCCTCCAATCACTCGTAACCACATTCCCCCCAATCCCTAGCAGCCATATTCCTCCAATCACTCGTAACCATATTCCCTCCAATCACTCGTAACCACATCCCCCCCAATCTCTAGCATCCACATTCCCCCACAATCCCCTCCAATTCTCTCGTACCCACATCCCCCCCCCCCCAACCCCCTTGCAACCGTATTCCCACTCCCTATCCTCACACATGACCATATATATATACATACACATACAACACCAAAACCCCACCACAAAAAACTGCGTTTCGAAATCCCGAAATCCCGAAATCCCGAAATTCCATTCCAAAATTCCATTCCAAAATTCCAAAAATCCCCAACCCTCAAAAAAAAAAAAAAAAAAACCTCACTATTAAATTATTTTTTTTTTTTTTCACAATTTTCTAATCTCTTTCTTTTTTTTTTTTTTGTATCGCCCCATCGCCAACACAATACGTGGGGGTTTTATATATAAAATAAGGTGTGGCCCGACCGACCACACACACACACACACCTGTGAGTTCCAACTTGAATTTTTTTTTTATTTCTTGTTTTTTTTTTTTTTTTTTAAAAAAAAAAAAAAAACAAATGATAATTGTAGAGGAATTGTCATTTCCCCCCCCCCTTTTCTTTTTTTTTTTAAAAAAAAAAAAACACCGGCTAGTATATAGGGAACGGTTGGAACCCCCCCCCCAGGGGTTAAGGTTAGTTCACTCACTAGGGATCGAGATTGGTTGAAGCAGTCGAATGGGATAGTGGCGGGGTCGGGACTGGAGTGGGAAGTGTGGATGTCTGATCTAGGGCGGGTGGTGGTGCAATGTGATTCACCAAAGGGGGTGGAAGTGCCTCCAAAACAGACGGCTAAATTCTCCCGTCTTGGGTGCGACATTTTAGAGGCTGTTCTAATCTAGATCCGAGTTCTATAGGCCTAAAAGCCTCCTATCCAGTTCAGAGAATGAACTTCTATTCAGACATTCCCCAATTCCAGAGGCACTTTCCCCTCTCGCCTTCTCCCTTTCCCGAGAATATCCAAATCCCAATGCGTCCTCGCCATCTTCAACACTGCGTAAGCAACCACCCGATAAACAACAGTCGTAACACCCAACGCCATCAAGTTCATCCCCGGATTCCTGCCCAGATTGTACAAATCTAGTACCTGCTCCCCCATACTAATGGGGCACGCTCCATTTACCTTTTGTGAGGGCGTACAAGTGAACTTCTGCCCGGGTAAGGAATACGCTGCCATATTCGCAACTTGGTATTTGAGCGGACTGAGGTAGTTGAGAGCCTGCAGGAATCCTGGGATGTTCAAACTCATTACCCCAGCCATGATTGTCGAAATGGTGAGTAGAACACACGTAACGTTGAGAGAGAATCCGACGTGAGACGGGAAGATGGTGCAAAACATGATACCGATGGATTCGCCGCAGGTGACAACACAGAAACAGTTTAACGAGGTGATGAGGAAGAATGAGTAGGTCGGCTTGAGGTTTATTGCGAATGCTGCAAGACTGCCGAAGAGGAGGGAGGAAAGGACTGTGAAAGGGATCTCAAGGAGGGTGTAGGACAGGAGGAAGGTGGAAGTGGAATAGCATCCGTCAGCGTTCTCACGGTAGAACATGTCGCGCTCCATTGGATAAACGGCGATGTTTTGAAGCATGCCTGGAGAAACGGAATAATTAGAAAGTGGGAAGACGAAAGCATAGCATATGAGGGCGACTCACCGATAAAATAGAACGCAGCAATCTCCGCTATGAAGCCCTTCGTAGCGTCAGCCGGAAATTAGCGCTGGAGTGATATTGCATAGATAATTACGACATACCATGCGGCTCTGGACTGCTTCGGCATTTGCCTGTAGAGGTGCAAAGAATAAAGCTAGAAGGATACCTATGCCTATTACTTGCATGGTTCTTGCTAATATAATCTCAGGGTTTCTCCTGATGTTGATGGCCGATCGCTGCAGGATGAGCGGGAATGTGACGCGGAAGGGGTTCATCTGCTTCTTAAGGCTGCTCAGCTCGGCGGGGGTCGCGATTTTGGATGTTCTTCCGACTTGGGGGAGCTGCGCTATTTCCCATTCTTGGACTATCCGTTGGACCTTCTCGCGGCTGGCTGCTTCTCTGTCCTGCTGCTGGAGGTCTATGGTGATTAGGTCGAGTACAAAGTCGGCTGGGTTTGTCGTACGGGGACACTCGAAACCGAGACTCCTGAAGTGTGACAGCATGTTTTCCCCGCCCCCAGAATAGGCTGCCGAGCCGCCTCGAGACAGGAGAAGGACGTTGTGAAAGCTTTTGAATAGGTCGGAGCGAGCTTGGTGGATGGTCATGATTACAGTTCTGCCCTCTTCTGCCAGAGTCTTTAGGACGTCAACGACCGATGTCGCGGTAAATGTGTCGAGACCGGAGGTGGGTTCATCCAACAACAAAACTTTAGGATCTGTAAGAATCTGGATAGCGATGGATACCCGTCTCTTCTCTCCACCACTAATTCCCTTCTTTAATTCACTACCAATCAGATTATCGGCACAATCCCTCAGGCCCATTTTGAGGATCACATCTTCTGCCCGCTGGTACTTTTCCTTTTTGGTCATGAATGGCGGAAGGCGGAGGCCAGCGGCAAAACGTAGGGTTTCGCGAACTGTCAATAATGGCAACAGAGCATCGTCATCCTGCGTGACGAAAGACGTCACTGATTCGATCACACTTGTGGACGGAACGGCGCCGTTAAGGGTGATGTTGCCACAAGGCCGGTAAGCCGAGAAAAGGTCACCATTGAGGCGCTGAGCTAGGCTTTGCAGCAAGGACGTCTTCCCACATCCGCTGGGACCCATAATGACGTTAATTTGAGCAGGCTCGAATGACGCTATGATTGGATTTAGGATGGCCTTGCTGTAGCTCCGCTTCCACAGATGCCGCTTGTGAACTTCTAACCCGTACCCATCCAGACTGATTGCAACACGGCGAACCTCCTGAGAGGACGAGGAGACCGCGTTTTGTTTTCCAGACAACAGGATTTTGCCACCCTTGCGAGCCCGCGCTACATCAATGTCAACTTTCCAAAATGTGAGGACTAGCATGGCACCGAAAAAGAAGGCGATGACGAAAGAAATTGTCACGAGTATGGGTCTCCAGAGCCAATTTGAGGGTAAGCCTAAACTATCCATGATATAGCGTCCCACATATTGCTGGCATGCGGGGTCTGTTGGGTCGTTGGAGTGCGGGCAGGCATAGAACTGCCCGACGTATCCTCCGTCTGCTCCGATGAATTCATTCTCGGTCAGGGCGCCAAAAACGTAAAAATTGTAAGCCTATCCCCAGTTAACACGCCAGCAGTCAAAGGAAAGCCCCTTAGAGTTTATGCTTACCACCCACTTCAGCCACCGGGTGTAAACCGGAATTTGTTGTGACTGGATAAAATACCCACAAGAGAAGGACTGAAGGGTATACGAGAGATTTCCAATCAAGGAAGCCGTTGCAAAATCTCTCGCCACAGCCACGCAAAGGGAGGCCAGCGTGACCGTGATGAACTGGCAAATGATCATAATAGCCAGGAAAATAAAAAATGTGGCGGTATCAGCGCGAAACCCTGCCATGAAGTAGTAGATAGTGGCGAAAATAATGGGAACCGGGAGATCCTCGAGAAACAGTCTTGAGAGGCGTCTGCTCAATAGAAACGCGGGCGCGCTAACAACGCCTTCACTCCGCTCCCTATCGAATAACTTAATATCGATAGTGAGACGATACGTCTCAAACATTAGAATTAAGTAGCCCTGAAGGGAGGACGCGGTGTATAGGGCTCCCTCTCGACTGCGAATACCAGACAGATCGTTGCCCAGCCTAAGGAAAATCCACCCAGCAATTACGGACATAGTAATTGCTTCAAACAGACTTCCAGCGACCCCCATGGGATCTCTAACAGTAGCCTTCGTATTTCTTCTGGCTAAAACGTAAAGCTGGCGACAAAACCCCACCCGCATGTGTTTGGCATCGTCACCAGTGCTCTGTGCTATGGGTAGATATGGACTCGCATCCGAAGATTTCTCCGACTGGGGCTTTTGCTGCCATGCTTCTTTCAGCCTGCTAACGCGGGCGTATGATATTCCCTCCGCCTCTTCAGAGCGATTGTCGATTGCTGCAAGGTCGATCAAGAACTCCGCAGGGTTCACGAAAGCAGGCAGTTCGTACCCGTGCTGTCGGAAGTGCGGTGCTGCAGAACCGGCCAGCCCGCTGTATAACGTTGCCTCTCTCGAGAGAAGAATGACCCGGTCGAACAGCCTCCAGATCTCTGACCTGGGCGCGTGTATGGATATAATGACTGTTCGGCCAGTCTCGGCAAGCTTCTTTAGGGTTTGGACAACCTGGAATGCGCTGTATGCATCAAGGCCTGTATTTCATGAGAAACAGTATAAAAGAGCAAGAGTTGACGCAACATCACCTGTGGTTGGTTCGTCGCAAAACAGGACGGACGGATTCGCAAGCATCTGCACTCCGATGGACGTTCTCCTTTTCTCGCCGCCGCTGCATCCCTTGTGGATGTGGTTTCCGATTCTTGTATCAGCGCATTCCTTCAGCCCGAGCTCCATGACCACCCTGTCCACAGCAGCTCTCCTATCCTCTCTGGTCGAGGGCGGGGGAAGCCGCAAGTCCGCAGCATACTGCAATGTCTCGCGTACCGTCAATGTTGGCAGAAGGACATCTTCTTGCATGACGTACGAACTGCGTGTTGTACCCTGGTCCTCATTCCCATTGAAGGCGATCGTGCCCGAGACCTTCAGTTTCTTGCTGGAAACGCGGTGAGAGATGATGTTAAGCAGCGTAGTCTTGCCACTGCCGGAACCGCCGATGATTGCCGTGAGACTGCCCGCGGGCATATCTGCGGACACGCCATCGAGAATGGTTTTTGGGTTGACCTTCGTATCAATTGGGCGTCTTGACGGAATGGTGAGAATGCCGGTCGCTTTGCTCCATACGGAGGGCTGGGATTCAAACTGTACCGTGAGGTTGCGTATTCGAACATTGACAGGCAAGACGTCTTTTAGAGAGAGGTCCATTTGACTCACGAGCAGACAAATTGGTGTCGCCCTCTGGCCGAGACTTCCTCGGCCATGGTGGGAATTGGAATGGCCAACACTAAGACCAAAATTTCTCGCAAGCCAATACCCCACCCCGTATCCACACTGCGCTTCGGCGGAGGATTTCCCATAGCGTATTGACCCCCGACCCTATAATTGCTTTTAGCGTCATCCAGGCGATGGAGGCACACTGAGCTATTCAAGAACGAAGACCTCCGACCGGCAAAAATTTCCACCGGACGAGCCTGCTTCATGTGCAGCCAATCTGCAAGCCGCGTTTGATGCCCAATGTTAGCAGGTCGATCCCTCGACATAGCACGGAGCACGGTTCGTACGTGAGGTGGGAACGGGAAACCATTACGTCTGATGCAGGAGTGCGGCACGCCGCAAGTGCAATTGCAGACGATTCCTCAGGATTGGGATGGCGGGAGAAAAGCTGCGATGTGAGTCTGGTGCGGAACAAGCTGCTCCGTACAGAGCGCAAGCGGGACGTCTCAGGAACTCGTGGCCCCGTTGGCTGCGAACGCGACACTCTTGTCCCACCCCAAAACTCTGCAATCGCCCAGCAATACACCCCGATCGCCATGTCTGCCATCGCTCATCCGCACTATCCAGCAATCTAGTCGGCAATGTGGCCAACGGCTGGGCAGTGAGCCTAAGACTGCGGAGAAGGGGCCAGCGGTTTGTTGTGTGGCTGCATTGTGCAAGTTCCTGTTATCCAGCTGCACAAGAGGGGGGAGAATCGAAGCTAACGTCCGTCTTCCTTCACTCGTAGCCCGAGCCATCCACCCCTTCATCGAAGGCTATCCTCCTATAATTATCGCTGAATGCTTCAAATACGGGATTACCTCGGCCAGGGACGGAAGGAATACTCAAATTCAGACTCGCGTTACACGACCGCCACGAGTCCTCTCTTCCGATTTGGGTTGATGGGGGGCGACACGCACATCATGTACACCCAACACGAAAGCCGCCGTGGCCTAACTAGATAATCTCATGTACGTAGTTTGCCTGGGGCCCGCTGTGCTTCCTTACGACCTAGATGGAGTGGACCGATTCCCCATGGCAGCATCCCCGTGCAGGCGCTTGCCTCTGCAGGACGACTCCACGCGATTTCCTCTACCCCACGACGAATTCGCGGGATTACGTATACAATAGTGTCTCGCCCTCCCATCCAGAGGCGCTGTGTTATTAGGGTTATTTCGTGGGCACCAATGGGTTTTGGCTCGTTATTCCGGCTTGCGGGTCTACCCTGGTGTGTGAGAGGGCTTTTCGGAGGGCTAGCGTTGTGGGCTAGATTGGCAGTATAACGGAGACTTGTGGGACGTTTAGGGAGCTGGAGAGGCTTGATGGTCTGGGGAAGGCGTATGGTTCAATGAAAGCGAAGACGCTGTGAAAAGGGACTAGTTGGCTAGGACCTCCGCCTCGCTCCTACCCATCCCATCAACACAAGTCAACCCCATCTCATACAACCAGTCCCATCTAAACCCACCAACACACGCAGCGCCAACGCCAACCTCTATCAATTCCCACCACCACATTGCGGCCCCTATTCCGAAACAGACACAGAACCGAATTTCCACACTCCTCCCTCCGACCCACATATAATTCCAACACCCCTTCACCAGTTGCAAAATAATAATTAGCGTAGCACGATGCATAGAACAAAATATACCAGGCCTAAAGATTCGTATCCAGCTGCCCGGGGGTTTCTCTGGAGAGAGGCAGCCACGTCTTTTTTATTTAAATTTTTTTTTTGTACGTATGCAAAAGATTGCCTGGGGAATGAAGTAAAAAAAAAAGTAAAAAAAAAATAAACACAAAAATCCGGAAGTTGTTTTTAGTTTTATTTTGGAAAATAAATTTATTTTTCGGGAAAATATTTTTAATTTGATTTAAATATTTTTTTTGGGAGAGGGGATAGTAAGAAAATGGTTCACCGAGTGAACCACCGATTATTTATTTATTTTTTTTAATCCCAGTGCCCAAATAAACGGCTGCATTTTTATGTTGGGCTGCTTATCAAGTTTCATCCAACCGGTAAAGAAAAGGAAAAAAAAGTCCCGGAAAAAAACCCATATTCAAACAATCCAAACCTTCAAAAAGCGCAAAATCTCCATGACAGTCGCTCGGGGGGTGATTGTATTTATCTGCTCGACGCGCAAGTGGCCCCTGCGTGCGGATTTATCGACCGTCTGTATGTCGGTGAAGAGGTTGGTTGTGTGTCGGCCGAGCGTGCCGCCGTGGCGGAAGCGGTCGTTGAGTTTGTATACGATGACGAGGAGGATGAATACGAGGGGCTTTTTTTGGGGGAGGGGAGTTAGTTTTTTTTCCTAAGCGGTTTTGGTTTTGGGAAGGGGGATGCTTACGCTGATGTAGAGGGGGACGAAGTCGTTGGCGTTGGCGGGGGGGTTGAGGAATGCATGCCATCCGCTGAAGAGGATGAAGAGAGTGCATGCGACGAGTGCGTACGAGGCGCGGAGCCATTGGAAATGGGAGCGGTATGGGTAAGTGGGGCTGCCGCGATATGTTCGGAATTCATCGTCGCCGCCGGCTCTTTCGCGGAGTCTGTTATTCTCGGAGGGTGGGGTTAGTGGTTGTTGGCTAGCCGGGGATGGCCTTGAGGTGAGGGTCGCAATGGGGTTGGGTGGCTCACCGGAAGTAGAAGCAGAGGTACGTCACACATATGACCCAATATACGACCATGAGGGAAACCGATGAGTTGTCGGTAAGACCGCTGAGAACCTGGGTGAGTCGATTAGTTAACTAGCCGCATCGAAGTAAGTGATGAGAACCCGATACACACCTGTGAAGGTGCTGTTTTGGTCGACATAAAAGGAAGCAGCCCAAAGGCAGAACTCGCAAAAACAGCATACATCGGCACGCCATAATTCGTCCGCTTCAAGCGCCTCGTAATGAACCCATCCAATACCCTGCCCTCAACCGCCATGGCATGCAACGTCCTTGAGGCCACATAGAGCGAATTAACCCCCGCCGACGACGACGAGAAGATAAAAAACGCATTGAGGATGTGCGGGAGGGTCGGGATGCCCGCGTTGACAATAGCAATCATGAAGGGCGAGGAAGCGCCGGATTTGTATCCCTGGTTGCTTTGGAGCAGGTGGGGGTCGTCGGAGGGCACCGCGAAGGAAATAGTGACGATGCAGAAGAAGTAGAGGAGCAGGATGCGGAGCGATATCTTGCGCGTGGCCATTTTTATGCTCTCGGGGTCGCCGTACCCCCTGGTTTCGGCAGCGGTGACGGATACTATGTCCATTCCGAGATATGACCATATGGTGAGGGTCATGGCGGTCCTGTTTGTTTATTCCCACCAGTCTGTTATTAGTATGCGTTTCTACTTTGATTGATACTACTATTCCAAGATAGAGTAGCATTAGTTCGGCGGCTCACCACATCGAGAGAAACCTCCCTTTATCGCCTGTATACACTATCAAATCTCCATTCGCAGTTGTGGTGAAATTCTGGGCGAAGAAGCTCCAGTCTCCTGTCCAATCTATTCGGTTGGGCAGTTTCAGAGCCAATAGTTAGCTTACTTGCAAAGTAATTTGCGCGGGGAAGTGGGGTGTATTGAAAAAGGGACTCACATTTGCTACCGATATGGGGCGAATTGTCTTTTGGGTGGAAAATTGGACTATAAGCGCTGACCACGGGAAGAACTCTAGACGAATTGTATCGCTAGAATTGGGGTCTTACTAGTTCCGTTTGTGATGATAACCATGAGTAGGATCAACCCTGCAATGGTGGTGATTTTCAGACAGCCACAAATGTACTCATATTCGCCGTAGAGCTACAGATATAGCCAGATTATTAGTCTCCGCTCAACTTCCATATGATAAAACTGAGGGCTCCCGCACGTACCTTTACTGGAAGCAGATTGATAGCGATCATGTACACTAAGAACAGGAAAATCCATATGACCGGACTAAAACTCGTCCCTGCTTTCCACTGAATGATATCGTCGTAGTTAAACCGTATTAGCGACGAGGAAGCTGTTATCAACGCCGCAAACGCCGCCACGTATGAGAACCTATGCCCCACGCCCTGTCATGTCAGCCATCAAGTTTCCAATTTATATCATAATAGCATCCCCTGCCTGGAGGCACACGCGAGGTCGACAAACCAATACATCCACCCAGTCGCAAACCCCACCGCCGAATCCACATATCTCGAAGCAAACTCCACGATCGGCGCCTTGACCGGCATCAACGCCGTCATTTCCCCCAATGATGATATCACAGACCACGCTACGGTGCCGGTCAGGACATATGCCAGTATAGCACCGCCGGGCCCAGCGGCGTGGAGGACCTTGGCGCTGGTGACGAGGATTCCTGTGCGGGGTCAGCCCCGTGTTGAATAGATTTCGGAGTTATAAGAAACTCACCAATGCCGATGGTGCTGCAATCCGGACAGAAGTTAACGGGCGTTCTTTGTCATGGCATCGGATTGAGATCTCCTCACCCAGTAAACGCAATCATCTAAACCACAGAAAAGACGTCAGCCATCCCCAAAACGAAATCCAATTCCAAGCCAGAAATTTGTCACTCCCTTCTCCGATGGACAAAAACGAAGAAAAGCCTTCCATCTTACATTAACATGTCTCTCGCTCAGGACTCCCCTAATCGCCCGATTAGCGCCAGAAACCGCAGCTTTATTACCGGTCCAAACAACCAACCTCAGCCTCTCCTCATACGGCGGCCCGCCATTGCCAACCACCGGCCCCCTCAGTCGATCCTCCATAACCTCCAACGTCGAGATTTCCACGCGTGCCACGGTAGGGCTAGTATTCCTACTATCCAGGCCCGAATAGTCGTCGGGCTTAGCCTCTTCATCCATAATGACCGACCACTCCGGCTTGATTGCTGCGGCGGTGGAAAATGAATGGCAATTTTTCCAGTTGACTTTCAGGTGGAAAAGAGAGAAAACGGTCGGAGGAGGGTTTTTTTTTGTTTTCGCAATGGGCGCGGAATTAATGTATAAATAGGGTGGGGTTTAATATCGGAGGGTGGCTTTTGATTGTGCGGTTTAGCGTAATTAATGCTCGTGTTAGGCTTTGTTCAAAGCGAAGGGCGATGGGCGATGGGGGATGGGCGAGGTGCATACATACGCTGCGGGTGCTGGGGGGTTGGTGCGATGGTCGCTGGGGAACCCCGCCGATGGCGATGGAGGGACGCTACGCTCGGGAGCCGTATTGGCTGGACTCGGGTATTGTGCCTGAGTGCAGGGCTGGTCGCAGCAAGGGCGATCGTTATCTCTTTGTATCTGGTGGGGGTTGTGGGCCTGTAGCTCACTGCCCGAAACGGCATTCCGACGCCCATGATGTTTCATACGGGCTTCCGGGGGATACAGAGACAGGGGTGGGTTTGTGCAATAAACTTCTGTTCTGCGGGGGGCTGCATGAGGCCCTGCCAGGCAGAATTGCATTGCGCCTCGCCGAAAGCCACGGTGATAACTAGTGTGTCTGTGCGTATTCGCACTCTTCTGTGCTTCCGCTGGAACGTGCGGCGATGGCACCTGTCCAGCAATCCCACCATAGTTTCCTGGCCCACAACTGCAGGGCAAACCGGTTCGTCTTGAAATAGGAATCTATTCAAAGGTCATAGCCCCTCACATTTACTTCATCTCCTCCATGCTGGCCAGCCACGACATGGACTAGGTTCAATCGCCAATGCCGGTGGGCAGAGTCATGACCTGTGCGTAGTTCTTTTTCTCGTCAATCCACACTACGCAGATGTGCTTCTCGTCGTCTGCAATCTTCATATCGAGTAGCTGCTGATTCTGGATGCTCTGGGCCTTCCACCGTAGGCGAAGCGAGCTGGCAATACGCTCGGTGCGCACTCTCTCGATGCTTTCCGGGGATATCTTGAAGATGCCGCCGGTTGCATCGACGAGGGCGAGAATCTGGCCGGATTTGGAAAAGGTGGCTTGTTGGACGCGGTTGCTCATGTCTATGGCACCAGTGAGTTCGGCTTTGTCCAGGGGCTTAGTTTTGCCCGTTGCACCGTCACGAAGGAGGGGGATGCCATGGAGGGTCCATGAAGTGATGCAGAAGAGATCTCGGTCTGATCTGCGGACTACGGAGGAGACGCCTTGGTTGTCCCGTTCATGCTGCAAAGGTATCATGTAAGCTAGGTGGTTTAAATATTTTCAGTGGGGTAACCATACGCTACCGATGTCAAGAGTGAAAGAAAACATGGGGTTGGTAAATGGCCTTTGGCAGTAGTAGACGTAGACTGTGCTGCCGCTGCGGATGGAGGCAACCAGTTCGCCTTCATCTGCGGTAAATGAGAGACTTGCGACGGTAGGGTTGTTGCTATCCGGAATCCCGAAGTTCAATATTTGCGATTTGGAGGGCTCTGGTAGACTGTATAGTTTTACAGAGCCTCCTTTTAGGCCGACGGCCAAGTGAGTGTCGTCGGGGGTGATCGCTAGGCATTGAACTACATCGGGGGACGAATTTTGCTCAAATGAGGCCGAGTGCACTGGCCAGTCGAACCCTTGGTCGAAGTTGTACCACCGGACCTATTCCCACACACTGTGTCAGAAAGGCGGCCTTTGCTAATCTATCGGCCAATTCTCACCTCGTCGTGATCGATATATCGCCTAGCAATGGCACAGTAGCTTTTGGAGGCTATTATCAAGTCTGAGCCCTCCAGGGGGATAAGAACCATCTCCGCATCAGGTCGACTGAGTACTGCTATATTCTTTTTAGTCCAAAAGACAATCCGCCTGAAATCTGCAGATAAAGCGACACTTTTCTTCCCCTGCCCCAGGGGCTCGAGACTTATCGCGTGGCCGAGGGCGTCCGGTTCCCCCGACGGTAGCTCCGAGTATGATTCGGTAATTGAGTTCTTTCTTGGTGAGCCGAACCTTTTCACTGCACTGAAAATCCGAGAACCGCCGGACTTTTTTAGCGGACTCCACGGGTTTACCCTGATAATCCAATTTGGTTAATACGCTGCTCTAATTGATGGGAACTAAGTACTAACACTTGCAAACCCTGGGAGGGATGTGAGGTCTGCCCGAATCCCACGCTAGACCCCAATGATGACGATGATGACTGTGTTTGATTGACAGGTATCAGGCCTGACTCCAATGGTGGTGAGTTATGTGGGGAGGAATGAGAGGAAGGGAATAGCGAGTCTCTCTCATGAGTGGTGGCGCGATCTTCGGTTGAAATCGTGGTAATACCATCCCTTATAGGAGAGTTAACCCTTAGCCGCTGGTCTTCATTTGCCTTTAGCTCCTGCCTCTTTTGAACGATAACCTCAAGCATAGCATTTAGTGGCGAAGCTTCTCTAAAACGAGTGAAAGTAGGATGAGGGTTTGAATTGGATATACACAGTGGACAGCGATCTCCCCCAGAGATAACCAGACTTTCATGTTCCTGAAGCAGCAGAATTAGCGGGACAGGATGCCAGTATAAACACACTGAATTCGAAAGTCGGAACATGGTGGGCATCGCGGAGGAGCACTGGGGAATGGTTGTTAATGAGAACCTTCGATCGCTTACCCGTAAAAGCCTGTGGGGCTCGTCATTCAGTAGCCGGGATAGACAGTCATGGTCCTCCGCGATGATATGCCCTGCGCCACAATTTAAGATATAGAGCTTCGGCTTCTCTCTTGGACGGTTTGCCCGCGTGTTGTATGTTGTTCCGGGTTTGCAGCCGTTATAGGTGCTCAAAGTGGACAAGCAAACTTCTTCTAGTTGTGATAGTAGAACGGAGGCTTCTCCACTATCGCTCGGAGCGAGTACTTGTCGTTGCTTGAGGTCGTATTCAAATCCCCGAAGGGTGATTACCTCTTCGCTTACACAGGCGTGATACACGTTGAAAAGAGATGCTCGACCGGGGAAGATTTCGCCCTGTAGGAGAGACTTCCGTTAGCCAAGTCTGGGCAAGCACAGCAACGGCTTCTGCTCGTCGTGGTTTGGTTGTATAATACCAGGATTCTGTCGTATTGTGTTTGCCATGTACCCTCTCTCTGCCCACCTCCAGCCACTAGAACCGGATGAAATAGCTCAACGATATCTAGTAGCAACGCGCATGTTTCGGCATCTTCTGGTTCTTTGCGCGCCTCTGCCATAACGCCGTTCGCAATTTCGGTGGCCAGGATGAAAAACTCCAGTGCGCTCCCCTCCGCCTTTACCGCCTGACACTGTAGGAAAGCAGCTACGATGCTCCACGAGATGTCGTATAGGTCCCAGAACTTGCTGTGGGGGTCGCTGAAGAAATTATCGATGTATTTATTAGATATATGTAATAATAGTCTCGAGTCACCACGTGAAAGCTATTGGGTGATGGCCAATTGGTTAGCCTCGACGGTAAAGAGGGAGCTAACATCATCGGAAACGACGATGTGGACAAATATCCATACCATATTTCCATTTAGCCCCACCTTATGTAGCTTCAAAGGCGGGCGTCTTCTCGGCTCCTGTCTGAGCGCGAAATTGCAGGTCTGACAGAGGATTCGTTCCCACAAGCCGAAATTCGGACCAATCCTCAAGGACAACGACGATAGTGAAGCATGGTGGGAGATCGCATCTGGGTGTAAACACAGCATTCGGGTACCCGAGACAATTGTCCGGACGATCACCATACGCCTGAGAGACGTCTCGTCATCCTGCTTGCCGCTGCACACCTCCAGATAGTCCATCGCCTGCTTGCTTAGGCACGCGAACGCATCTTTGGCTGTCCTCAAGCTCAGGATATAGGGAAACCGCTCAGCGATGGTCCGGAGGGCCAAATCTGACTGCTGATCCCACGGGGGGTGTGATTGCAGGTGCGCACGCTGGAGGCCGAAGATCACCTCTAGCTGGCAGGCGAGGTTGAACGCACTGCCCTCAGGGCTCCCAAGCCGGGTCCGGTCGACGAAGTGACGGCCGAGAAGCTCTAACGTGACGCTGTCTATGTCTTGCCGCGAGCTCAGAAGGTTCCACAGCGACGCTCGACAATCCAGCTGTGGCGCAAGCTGCGTGTGTGCGCTCATCTCCACGCCCGAGCGATGCCCCGACCGGGCAGCAGTGACGCCGGCCGATTGTCTGGCGTTGCGAGCAGAGGATCAGTTCGATGCAGAATGTAGCTGGGTAATATCGCCCCAATACGTAATTCCTTCAGCGGGATCGGGAGTGTCGGTAGATGGCCAGCTAACTAATCAGCCTCACCAGAGCGTTCGTTGGTGGCGCCCCGCGAGACCTGGTTCGGGTGGATCTTAGATTTGCCGATCACGTCGGTCAGAATAAGGTTAGGATCACCACTATAGGCTAGCTAGGCCTCGAGCCCACTGTTTCTAATCGCGAACACGAGGGCAATCTCCCACTGTACGACGTGCATCTCTCTGCGCAGGGTTGCGGGTTGCAGAATCTTTGAAGCCCCGCAGCAATTGGCCTTGGGCCCTTGGCCCGGCCAGCCCGTTCCCTCCTCTATATCGGTTTCCTGTCCTCAAGGTGGTATCTGAAACCTCTTCTCGTGCCGAGGACACGATGGGCATGGCTCAGAAGGCCCCGGACGTCAAAGGACTCCTTGTATGCGACAGGGCATCCCCGTTCCATTGAGAGCGGCTGAGCCCAATCCTGCATCCTGCTCGTGTTGTTTCAACAACCCTTGGGCCTTGCTCCGCCTCCGCGTTTTCTAGCTATCTTGCCTGGTTGCTCAACCGGAATTCGTGACACGTTCCACGCAGGAGATTGTCAATTTAAGCACCCTCGAGTTTTCCCGCGTGAGTATCTAGCGCCAGGAGGATACCCGCTCCTCCGATGGGACGATGGGGCACAGTCCGGGTATATTTCCGAAGAATTTCTACGGGTAGGATAAGGCTAGAACGTGGAGTTCGCAGATGTGAGTCGTTGGTCTTTGCTTTTTGTTTTCTCAGTGTATGGGTTGGGGTGGGTAAGTGTCCCTTCATTTGGGTGGAGAATGGGCAAAGCATGCATTGCCTGATGGGCAGCGACATAAATTCACGGCCATTCCCACTCCCTCTGGGTCCCCACCTTTGTACTACCAATACCTGCCTCTAACGCTACTCTCCGATGGAGTGTTTTCTAAACTGGCGGCGTTCATGCACTTGCCCATTTGCTTGCCTATTTTTATTTCCAGTGTCTTATGCTATTCTAACGGACAAGACGTGGAAACTCCCGTCGGGTTTCTACTTTGTACGGGCCGCTGAATCTCTTTGCCCGACCGACGCAGTATTCCCTCACCCACCCTGGTATTGTTTGTGACTGGAGGCAATATCGTCCGATGGGTATTCCCCCTCCTGGGTCTTGGCTGGGTGGTAAGTCAAAACACCCATGTCGTAGAATCCTTAATATCCAGACTCTTACGGAGCTATTGGCTTATGGGGGATTGGGAATGGCGTTCTTGTCAAAATAGGTGGGGATATGCCTGTCATGCGTGTCTGACGGCTAATATCCCTCCCCTGGCTGCATGGTATATCTGCTTGTGAAGGTTTATGTCAGTGGGTTTCCGACATGTGGAAACGACACTCTCGGTCTTTGCATATTCGCTCGGCAAGGCGTTGTCTTTCGGCACGGCGAAGAAAAGTGGGCGTGGGTTGAGCAGACTGGGGGGCGCCTCTTGCTGAGGAGTGCTGGGGTTTTCATGGCTAACAGCGAGAGTGCAGGTTGTTGTACAAGGATATATATGGGCTTGGCCCTTTTCTCGAAGCAGGCAGGCAGGATTGCTGGTGGCCTCAGGCACGCAACATAGAAAGCGAGAATAATGCTGAGCACAAGGGCGGTCCTACCGATCTCTCTACCGAGGCTAACTGGCATGATAGAGTAGGTTAACCCCGTTTGCTGATGCTTTAGGATGTGTCCCTAGCCGCTTGCTCGGTGGTATAACGTCTGTATTCTAAAAGAATCGATTGCTGGCAGCCTGGGGGGTTCCGCCAACAATGTGATGTGATGTGCAGGCAGACGGCTACTTGCAACCAGATACCGTTGTTGAACGGCTGGCCCAGATAGCCAGCTCTAATATACAGCGGACGGCCAACACTAGGTGCCCACCTTCACACCATCGCACGTTGCGCCGAAGCAATTTCAACAACACCCACTATGTCTATTGTCCACGGCTGAACCGCCACTCAGGAAACCGAGCATAGTATCTCCTAGCCGCTAATATCCCTACTCACGACTACTGGCGACACCTCCGCGGCAATTGGAAAACGAAAGGAATAGTGCGCGTGTGGGGGAAACACGCAAAGCCCAGCGGAAGCCCCTGCCGGAATAGGATACCAATGCCAACCCCAGTAGATAAAGGATCAGCCCGGTCGGACCTTCTAACCACCCACACTACACTGCAAAAAGCATAGGCTACACCACCCCCCTCCGAGGCGTGAACCAGAAGTCGCATGCCTTTCTCCGTTTTTGGGACCCATTTGGCACAATGCAGCGGTAACCAAAAGCGGCGTGCAACCCCGGCGTTGGGGCGAGTTGGGATTAGGCATCTGCTTTCGCCGAGAAGGCTGCACGCCACACCTCTCGGGGGGGAGGGCGTTCAAGGCGCCTTGCGTGCTCTTGTTAGGGATACCGCTCCTGCTGTTAGGTGAGCGTGGGAAAGACTCAAGGTGTAATAGCTCCCTTTGCTTCCGTACCGGGCTCACCGCTCTGCTCAAGCATTCCTGGCTTAGCTGCGATGCTCTACACGTGGGCCTATGGATGGGGAGCTTTCCCAGGTATCGAGCTCAAGTCAGCTAGTCTAGCTGTTTTGTGGAGTGGTGAAGATGCTGCAGGCTTTTCATCTTGGCGCTACGGTAGCTACTACAGAAATCCTGTGTTTCTACCGCGCGTGCCTCGCCTGCAGCCTACAAGTATGCCTTGCCATAATATCCCTTACAATCTCGACACTCGAGCCGTAGGCTTCCGATCATAGCCCGATGGGTTTTCAGCGGGAACGGCGTACCATTTACAAACCGCCCTTACTAGTGGAATTGAAGGAAGGCTCCGCCACACAACAGACTCCCAGGCGAAAGGTCTGGTAAGGCTGTTTTAGAAGCATGACCGGGTGCCAAAACCTGTGGCAATCAGTTTGGCCGATGAGGAACAGGATCCTTAGGCTCGTAAATTCCTCCAAGTCACCAAAACAAACAAACCCACACATCGATAAAAGAAGAAGAAACTGAGCGTTTCTACATAGCCTCCGCCCCGTGATAGCTCCATTGGCCATACTAATGAAGACTGAAGTTCCTACAAAAGGAAGTGTTCGTCGCATTTCGCGCTCGCATTACAGGTTATTCATTAATCGGACAGTAGTCTTTTCTAGATGACGCAAGAGCACACAATATCCGAACGTCGCCACGCTACCGCTCCGTGCCGGTCTCCATTTAGGTCTGTCTCTGGGGGTCTCGACACCCTAAGAAGGGAGGCCCCAGTGTTCGAAAGCGTAACAGGCTGCGGGAGATGAATATGGGTGAAGAAGCTGTATCAATTTTGACCGGCAGTACTGTAGCACTGTGTCTAACGCCTCCAAGAGCTGACGGAGACAAAGAAAGCCCCGGATAATACCTGAAATTCCGCACCAAGCCCTATTCTCCGCTGTTACACTCCCACACCGACTATACCCAGCTTCTGATTCCACTCCCACGAGAACAACATACAGCTAGTATGTATCATCGGAGGGATTTGGGGTTTTCAAGCATGGGGGAGACGTGAGAGCGGGTGGATCCAGGCATGTGCTATGGGGTTGTACGGCGAGCGAGGGCAGTGCGGGGTGCCTGACGGAAGGAAATTGGGGGGATGGCTGTTGGGGTTCTGGGAAAAAATGTGTTGGTGCGAGGTGGGGGGATAGGGACGGGTTGGGGAGTGGTTGCTACAAGGGTGGTTGTGGTGGTGGCTTTGTAATTGTTGTAAAGGCGGTTGCTTTAAGGGCGATTATAGGGTTTGACATATCCCGAAGCAACTTTCAATCATGTATTAGCAGCCGTAGCATCTAGTTTCCTCCCCCAGCCTGCTTCTCCACATTCCCTTCCACATAGATCATAACAACTGCCCTTATAAAATCTCACCACCTGAAGCCTTGATTCGTGTTTAGTTAGTCCTTAGCATTGCTTTTTTACAGTCAGCAGCGGTAGGCTCTCCAGAGTCTGGTTTTTTTTTTTTTTTTTTTTTTTTTGGCGTACTCATCGCCCCGTGGGTTACTGGCGCAAGTGTTTCTCTCTAGGTGACTGTGATGGCATTCTTGATCTTGAGTGGTAGTTTTGTGTGGATTTCGCTTTCTGGGGTTTTTGGTGTGGACGGATGGTGGATATGGTACGGCTGGCTGTCGGGGGGTGGGGGGGTTTCTTGTGGTGTGGTCGGAGGGTTTTATCAGTGGATGCTCTGGCTTGCTGTGGGCATGATGGGAACTGGATGGGGCAGGTTGGCGGTGCATATGCATCTGTGTGTATAAGATAACATGGAGAGTATATTCAACATTAATGAACTCATAATCCATATCTCTACTAATACCCTCCATGTCCTGCTTCATGCAATCTCATTGCACTAATCTTTTCATCTGATCATCTCGAAATTCCCGTTTCAGGATCTCGAATGCTGCAAGCACATTTTTATTTTCGGTATTAATTCTCTATTTTACTGGTAATAATCTTTTCCAATGTATTGGAAATAGCATTCTTTTGTCTTCTGGTACAAGGGCTACTATTGACGCCATATTAGTAGCTTTATTATCGTCTTAGACAGTGGAAGTTTTCTTTGAATAACGGGGAAACCGGGGGAACTTTTTTCGGAGACAAGGAGAGATGGCCAGAATTTCCTTTCGCAGGCAGGGGGAGGCAGCCAGATCGCCCTTTCTAGGTAGGACTAGCGTTTGGTATTTTGCTCGCATTAAAGAGATGGTGTGTCTATCGCTAATACATTTTGAGTTCATGCATGGCTATGCGGATTATGTATTAGACGCAGCTAGTTTCACTCGGTGAGTTAGTTGTTGGAGTCGGAGGAAGGCGGAGTCGTGAGCGAGAGGAGGGAGAGGGAGTGGGAAATGGGGGCAGAGAGAGGAATGAGAACGGGGGCTCGCAGTGGCAGGTCTGCTGTGCATGGAACATCGAAACGTCTACTTCCATATAGTTTCTCGCACAAGTATTTACATTTTCTCTATTCTATATCGTCTACTTTGGTGCATCAAACCCGCCGCCACGCTCATGATCCGAGACTGTGTAGCAAAGTTTGTCCTGGGATACGTCGTCAGCCATTTGGAGTCCTCTCTGCACTTCAGCGAGAGAACTGTAAGGAGCGGGTAATTCTTGCCCCAGGGGGTAGATGGGCGGGGTATAGTGGAGGCATGGCTAGAATGAGGAGTGTAAAAGGTGATAAGAGATATATGGTGAGAATGAGGGTATCGGTGTAGTGAATGGTGATATGGCGCGTCTCTATGTCTCTGTGTTTGCAATGCTGGGCGAACAAACAATAACGGGTGTTGGTATGTTAAGCGCCTTTTTTGGTCCAGTCACTTTATGGCACCGCCACGCAATCCGCAATATCAAGGGATAGGATAATCCATTTCCATGGCCTAGCCTCCATACTTGCCCATCACGCAGATGTTTAGGTTTATCCTGTTCCCGGGTTTACCGCTAGCTGCGTCTCCGATAAAGCTTCCCTAAAGACAAATTATGGGACTGCCGTCGCCGGTACTCCAGCAAAGTCTGCTTTACTAGCTCCCCCCGACCCCCTAAGGCCGTGGGTGAGGGGCATGGTCAAACTTAAGTACTTCTGATTGATACGGAATGTCGCATCTGTGATATAGGGGTTTGCTGACAAATGGCCTTGCAAGACGGATGCTCCTTGGAACAGAAGGAGAAGTCACACAGGGCTCTCCGCTATTGGGTCAGGGCGCGGACAACGGCATAGCTCTGATGGGGCCAGCACACTCCATGGGAGATATACTCGATTCCTGCGCACAGAAATGGTGTCCAGACCGCCTGAGAGGACCCCTTTGCTATTTATCATCCTCAGATCCCCCCCCGGCTTGAGACTGCAAAATTTCAGGAAGTGGCTGGGATTCCTATATCTTTAACCCCCATATAAAGCGTGCTTAGCGGCGTCGTGGCGAGACTGTGTCCCAGTGCCTTTAGGAGCGTATTAAGGGGGGAGCGCTAACTGGTTAGTAACTCAGCCACGTAGATTTCTGTTTAGGGGCTTCCGGTGGATCTGGTAGGGGTCTCGAACTTAGAAGTGATTTGCTACGCGGAGCGTTGTGTTTTTTAGTCCCTCGCGGGTAGATCCTCGTGGAATTGCTGATTTAGAGGGGCTTTCTTGTGAAGCCCGCTTTGCCTGCATTGACATCGAGCAACGGTAAACTTGATGTCGCCATAGATTTCTATGAGTTTTGGTGAGGATAAATAGTGACTGTAGTATGATCGCGATTTATCAAGCGGCTGGCGGTCATTTGGGTGTGCCTGAGTGTCTTCGAACCTGAGCTCGCGAAGCCGCACATGAGATTTGTTGCTGGTGTAGTTACTGAGGTTGCCACGAGTTTTGGAGGCCATTCCTTTTTTGGAACTGTAGTATGTGAAGAATAGACACATAGATTGCTTGATTCTAATTGACAGGAGACCTCGGGGAGGTTTATGAGGTTGCCAGGCAGCCAAGACACGGTATAATAGGGGTAAACCCCTTGGAACTCCAATAGGAACTCTTGTATAGTTGGTCTGAATGAGATGGCAAAACGGTCTTGGCCGGCGGAAATACCTAGGGAGGGGCATGGCTTTGTCCAAGGTCCGACTCTCATGACTGGTAGCTTTAGTCCTGGGTGTTAGAAAGGGGTTATCTTCTACTCGATACCCCCCGACCCCGGTATGCGTCTGCTGACATCTCATCACCATTTTGTTATACCGCTCTGGCAGCGGACCCGAGCGCAACCCCGTCTTCAGGCAGCCGATTAAGAATGTCGAGTCTATCGTCTTCCTCGCCGATATACACACGAGTGTTCACCGACCTTCTCCATCGGTTCTCTATATCGGGTACATATGTACGGAGAGCATTCGGGAGAGAACCGGGGCATACCAAATACCATTCAAAATCAGTATAGTATCGAGCGGAGCTGAGTTCTGCGAAATAAAATGGCCGGTCAATGGGTTAGTCACTTTACAGAGGCCTCTAGGGCGATGTCTGAACTTCTGTAACTAGAATATCGCAGAAGCCCTGGGCTAAGAGATGCTCTAGCATGCCAGGAACAGCACACCGTAGTCAAGCTGACCATAGTTATCAAAACCCCGTGAAATGTGCCACAACCTGAAAACTGGCAGAAGGTGGAATTGAGCCACGATGCGCATCGCGTATACTGTGGACGCGGTGGATTCTGTTGGTTTTCCGGCAATGTGGGATAAATTAATTGACGTGAAGACAGGGAAAGTGGCGCTGGTGTGCGGGGTCTCGGCGACGGTGTAAGCTGCCAAGATATAGGGTCTACGCCCTGACTCCAACAGATTTGCCGGTAGATAGGGGCTAGCCAATTGACCAGCTGTACTAAGGAAGCTACCCCAATAGCGCGTCCCTGCTGGGCATCGAAACCACTTTTAAGGTAGTTATATATATATAGTATTCCGTACTAAAGCGCTAGCAGCCAGCCTCAGGGAGAGCTGCCTTCCGACACTAGAGCTAGTTACGCACTAAAACGCCTTGATAATGCGCTCGTTGGCGCAATCTAGTGGCTGAAGTATGTTGATTCTCAGCGATCGACAGACTATTTTATCGCTGCCCTACTACTACGCCTATAAGAAAAAGCTATCATCCCCACTGCGCTCGTATGCTATCAATAATGCAATACCCCCCCCCCCCCGGGGACAAATACCGACTCGGCAAGCAAGTAAATTACGTATGAACCCCGCCGATCGCGCATGTGCCTCCGTACGAATACGAGGTCCATATCGTCATACGTTACCAGCTCTACCCTCCATAAATCGGCGACCGCCCCACCCATTGAAAAAGAGAGATGGAAAGAGAGAAGTAAAAGACACCGTTGCTATCCGGCAGTAGTTTATTATTGTCATCTTTACCATAGGAGCTGGGTTTGGGGCTGGGGTAAAAAAGATACAGCTGTAGCGCGAAGAGGAGTTTTGAGAAATAGAATATCATAATAATAATGATAATAATACCCCAACGGGATTTTAGAGGTTCTTGGCTTGACTAGCCGGCGCAGTTTTGACTGATTGCCGATTCATTACAAATATATTGCCCCCCTTGTTCTGGCCAACAATTGAACGTCGAGCTGGCCCACGTGAAACCGCTCCTTTCCTACGCTAACTGCGCTCATCCATTCCTCACCCCCCTTCCCCCCCCAAAAAAGGGCTGGATTACTATAGTACCTACGGCAAGCATTGGTCGAGAAACCCCACCTCGCCACAAGGGTCGTCTCCAAAGGGCGCAATGCACAGCTTGTCGCAGACCACGCCGGGCGCAACCCAGACGCGGTGCTCCTGGCCCGAGATGTCCAAACGCCACTGGTGGGCGACGTCGTTGTCGTCGATATCAGACGCTTTGTATCCGGGGGGGCTGGGTATGTTTGTTTTTGTTAGTCGGGCGGGCCAGTTTCTTAGCCACCGAAAAGGGGGGGGGGGGAAAACAGGGAAAACTTACCACCCGCAGTAGAGCCTACTATTCCCGTCGCTGGGGTTGAAGATCGAGCTGCAGGGACAGGTAGCGTCGCAGTTGTTGGGCGAAGCCACGCATTCGGTGCAGAGACTGGAGTAGTAATCCTGCGGCGTCGGTCCGCTGAGTGCGGTGGTGGCGGCGAGGAGAAGGGAGAAAAGGGCAGAAGCTCCGAAAATCATGTTTTTCAGGCTTTTTGGTTGCTCAGCGTGTGGTTTTCGGTTTTTCGTTTGTAGGCTCGAGGACGGGTTTGCTTGTTATTGTGTGGGAAAAAAAAAAAAAAAAAACAAGGCTTCATGGCGGACAATCGGGGGGTACTTATATATCTGAAAAATTGTCATTGCCTCTCGCGAGGGGAATTGTCCCATGATCCATCTGCTCTGTCCATGGTACACAATCACCGGTAGTACCGGGCACCAGCACAACCAAAAGAAAAAAAAAAAAAACAGAAACGAAGGTAACAACCAATGCCCGGTGTCTCGTGGCCTAGCAGCCGTGCGACTCTTGGTTGCAGCTCGACGGCGATGACTTCATCGCACGAGTTCCCAAGCCAAGGCACACAGCCGACGCTAGTCTAGCAGTAGGGAATACAGAGTGGGGAGAGCAGCAAACGGCGGGGTTTCCAAATATAGATAAATAAAATAAAAAAAACACAAAAGACACAAAAAAACGCCGGGGATAACCCCCTACTTTGCGGGGTTGGTTGGCGTCTTGAAGCGGGTATATGTACCTATGTAGCACTGAACAACGCCGTTAAAGTCTTCTCCGCCGGGAAAACGCGATCGAAAAACGCCCCTGTTGTGTTGCGCCCGGGCTATGCACGTAAAATACGTGTGTGTGTGTGTGTGTGTGTGTGTGTGTGTGCGGGTATATGTGTGTCTGTGTGTGTTTGTGTGTGTGTTTGTGTGTCTCCTGGCCCGCGTAATGGGGGGGTTCCTAGTTTCCCTCTGAGAGCGGTCGGTATGCAGGCAGGCTTCCGTTGGGTAGCATTTTTATTTTTATTCATTTTCTCATTTATTATTATTTTCTTTCGCGCTGCTGAGGAATACCCCCGACAGATTAAGGGGTGATCACACCCTGGAAACATCAGGGTAATATCCCCCCCCTCTCCATTGGGAGGCGGTTCGTATTATATTATATCCCGTATAGCGACGATGTAGGTAGCTCATTTGAATGTACGATATACGTGTATATATATATATATATAGATCATGACTGACCAACTGCTCTGTAGAACCCGCATGTCGCATCGCGGGAACCACACCCGTTGCCGTCAACCACACACCCCAGAATTTCTAATTTAAAAAACACAAAACGCACAGTTACCCCAGATCCTTGGCAGGGAGGAACCAGAGGTAGGAAAAAAAAACAGGAGCCCTGCATCATCATCATCATCTACCTGGGGGTGGTTGGTCAGTTGCGCGGGATAGTTGGGCAGGAGGGACAGTCTTCCGCGGGATTTCATGGTGGTGTGCGTCGGCTCCAAGAGTCCTCTCCGCCCTCTCTCTCTCCAGGGAGGTGCGTGTACGGTACTTTGTGCTCTGTACCGCGTAACGGTAGCGTTGGCTGCGGGCGTCGCGCGCTTTGGCAAGGGTGGCTTCTCTACCTCGCCGTTGCTTTCCTTCCTTCTCTCTCAATACGGGCGTGCTACCCCACTGGCACCCCGCAATATCAAGCCGTGGGTTGTTGTGCTACCTGCTCGTGTGCAAGTGCTATGTTGCATGATCGGCATACAGAGCGACAATGCTGCACCGCCGGGGAATGTGCATGCACCTGTCTATTATAAGGGCAGGTTCAACTCTGCTCTGTAGAGCTCAGTTAATCCTACGCTGCTTGCATGCTCACCTTTTCGACGCCCGGCCAGCGTATCATCCTCGTCACGGACAGAAGTGGGACGGTTCTCGCACCACATACATTTCTAGGTTCTTGTTAGGACCTGGACGGGTGGTCGCAGGTGCTCGTGCTCGGCGTGTGGTGAACGAGTGTATGGACGAGGCTACGAACTACATGGTTCACGTGAGTTCGAGGTTCGTACACGCGGTATGGGTAAGACTGGTCTATTCCAATGATACTCTATATACGGTAGATGTGTTGACCGATGAGGTTGCAAGAGATAGCTTTCGTTGACTACTGAGAACCCCTCTTTGGACTCAATACCTCCTTCGTAGCAGACATCTACGACTACGCTGATAAATGCGGATGCGTGTCCTACCTCAATAATAACCTTATCTTTCCACCCAAAGGGCCTTTTCTACCCTCCCCAGAACCCAACTCCGAAAGCTATAATATCTTTTCTAGCATCATGGAAGCTATATTCTACATAAACTCCTGCTTCAATTTCTACAAAATCTCCGACATATATCCCCTTCTCAGGGACGTCATTGGCCTCCCAGGCTCCTTCTCTTACCTCCAAGATGGCGCGGAGTTCTACTTTAACTGCTCAGATGTAAAACGACATAGCAATGTACCAGAAGATACTTCTTAGATTGAATGTTTGGAAACTCTTGTTTTTATTAATGGGATGGATAACAGCCCCCCCCTTCAGGTTATCCGTTGCTGTCGGTTTCTTCGGGGTTAAATATATCTTTGGGACTGCACGCTCTGTCCGAATAGTGCAAATATCGCTTGGTTTGGACGGCGAGGTTGTCGGTGCGGAACGCACGATGGCTCAGAGGAACTGGGCGGGAGAGATGGTAGATCTTGTCCGCCTCAGTGACGGTGTTAAAAAGCTTGGGTTTTGGAACCCGCTGGTGGCTGGACTGCGTGAAGGAGGTGTTAGCGCTAGGGTATGTTTGCAGTACCCTCCCCTGGGCTACTGCTTCTTGCAAACTCATAAGACTTCCTGTCGGTATGGCAGCCGCAGATTGTTGTGTTTGTCTTTCTCTCCGCTATTCGGCGCTTTCGAATGATTGCTAGTAATCATCAGTCCTCTAATTTCACGAAGCAAAAGATGTGAGTAAGCCAATATAGCAAAGTAACCGCACCCGAGCGTGTTCATTCAACATTCCCATAGCTTCTATACCGGCGGGAGATGTCCAGTGTGTCTGGGGCATTTCCAACGTATAATACTCCATAATCGATAAACCCACGTACAATTATTAGTACAGAAGGGTAAGATATACATCAATATTGCCTGTGTAGTGAGATCCGATAGACATGAAGGTGCGGGCGAAAAGTTTTCGCTGAGGCTGTCGTGTTGCCAAGCAGACGAGATAAGAGGCAATGGCTAGCAACTTTTAGCAGCAACGCACCCAACACTAACGCTAACTGTTTGCGATTGTAGCGTGGAATAGATGTCTTTGATGACTCGTGGAGTTCTAAGTTCCAAGTTGGCGGGGGCGCGAGAAAAGACTTTCGCCCGCTAAGCACCCGGGACGGGAAAATAGGGGCAGCGCAAATTGGCTGGCTCCTATTTGCTGCCACGGGAGGGGTCTCTTGGTCCGCTACTATGGTTTACATGTGAACATTCAACAATTTTATTCCTATCACGCCCTTCTCTACGACGATCCCTACGCCTTCCACATCCATTTCACTCTCCACCACGATGGGCGGCGGTCGGTGGGCTTTAATCGATCGGCTACACTGGCGGTAACTACGGGGACGTACGGCTTGCCTAAGGCTTGTCTACTTGGCGTGCTATTGGTAATTGAGATCGGGTGGAAATAGTATTGATACAGACAAATCTAATTGACATGGGGATTTAAAGAAAGAGGTTGATTTTCATTAAGGGAAGAAATTGGCGAGGGAGATAGGCAAATTTTATATCCCCGCTGTGGAAGAGTGACGGAGACTAGTTAAATGCGACCTCCGGGTACGGGAGTCCTCTTCGCAGTGCTGTAGAGGGCACCTGACAACCCGACGGGACCGCAGCACGTATAAAACCCCCCATGAATCTCCGCAGCTCCCTTCCGCTCCCGCGTTCTCTCCCCCTTAGCCATGCTTCGCCCTCTTTAAATCATAGAGTAGAGATCTTCCGCGGGTGTCCTTTTTATCCACTCTTCGTTAGGGATGAGACCAGGACGCTGCTTGACCAGATTTATAAGTGGCAGAAATAATTCCCTCCCCCCCCCATTCTCCACACACTCCACCATATCATTCCAAGTCATATATTCCCATCCCTTACACTTGTCTTGTTCTAAAACTTTGGGTTTCATGTTGTCGTGCTGCACACACACCATGAATAGCGTGATATACTGTTTCTCTTCATCAAAGCGATCGTTTGTATAAGTCAAACTTCGGGCATTATCCATTTCCAGGCCAGTCTCTTCAAGCACTTCGCGGATGGTACAACTCTGGGGCGTATCGCCGTTCTCCATGTGGCCGCCTGGGAGGCCCAAGGCGCCTGCTCCGTGGGAGCCCATGCGTTCGCCAACGATGAAGGCAGGATTTTTGGGGTCAGACCACGGTTGAATGATGAAGGCGGCTACGCCTGCTAGGACGCGACGTTTCTTCTCAACATCGCCGGATTGATCCGGCATGGTTAGAGGCGATGGAGGATTTCAAGGGTCGTGTACAGCGGGGAATCCCAGATGGAACAGTGGTTGGTTTGGAGGAGGTTTGGACGATGTGTTGATGGCGCTGCCGGGTGGAGAAATTTGGGGTTGGTGTGGGCGAAGTGCGAGGAGAGGGCTACCCAAGTGAGGCTATACGTGTTTGACCGAAGGAGAGAGAGCTCGATTTATATAGCAGAAGCTGGAGATCCGGCCGAGTTCACGTGACTCAACCTTGGTGACGCCTTGGTGGCGCAGTGACTTTGCGCCCGTGTCGCGGTCAACTTAACGGCGCCGTTCGCAAGTAGTGTTAACTGCGCCATTCGCCCCGAATAGAGACGACTGGGGCAAAGGCCCGCTTGAATTGCGTAGTCATGGCGTTGTCGGCCTTGAGGACAGCTCTCTAGTGTGAGTGTGCTAGACTTGCTGTTGCTATTGCACGTTGGTCGTCGTTCTCAACTCACGCAACATAACACACCCGCTGTCCTCGCTGTGGAGATGCTTTCTGTGCCCGGGTGGGGCAGCGCATTGGCAGGGTTTCTCTTCCAGCCAGCTAGTTAGTCGCCAACTCAGTTCCGCGGTAGGTCTAGTGTTAGGCGCACACTACTCTGTGTTGCATGGTTTTGGGTTTAAGAACTATGCCTCGCCACCATCGCCTTGCCACAAGCCTTATCGGGCCGGCTCGCACCATGAGGCGCGGCATTGCGCGGGTCGCAAGATCGAGCTATGAAACTGCTAGGAGCAACGGTTGGAGGCAAACTCCACGGCAATGTGGCGTACTCAAAGACTAAATGGGCCGCTCAGTTATGCCTTATACCAACATGTCTGGGAGGCACGGCAGGTGAACAACGCGTTGCACCCCGGGCTAGAGTAAAGCGGATGGTAGTAGTTCACCTCTTTCTACACCAAAGGCAACCAAACCCAAAACTGAAAATAGCCAAGCCTGGCATCCTGCCTATCGCCCCCACCCGCACAACAACGGGGTGCCCAGTCTTAACTGAGTTTTAGTGGGGCAAGGCCTAAGCGAAGCCTACAGTGTAGTGTGTTGGAGTGTAGGACATTGGATCCATTGCTCCCATCATTTTTAAACCATTTTCGCTCCAGTGCTCGGGGAGCCGGAATTCATTCGCTGAACACGATTTCTTCGCTGCCTTTGGTAGTTATTAATGCCCGGCTACGGTGCGAGAGTATCCGTTGATTCTGCGCTTTAGCACTGGCGAAGGGAGGGGCACATGCACGGGTTGCAATCCTCCTGGTTGGCGGCGCGAAAGCCATGACTTGAACCGTTGGGGAGGGCCATGCTGTAGCTACCGGTCTAGTTTTCGGGCGGTACTTACTTGGTTTGTGGGGCGAAGACCGATCAATGATGGATAAGTTGTCCATCGCCCACGTCTCTGCGTTCCTCTCTGTGCGAGGGACCGGCTTCCTATTCATTTAACCAGGTCTTTGGGTGGGGGAATATGAGTGAGTTAGAGTCGGCATCACCCCCCGGAAACTCCGACGTATTTCTGCGCTTGCGGTGAATGGTGCCACCGACTAGGAGGAGGTGAGAGGCATAAGCTGTATTTATTTTGTTTTGCTAGGTAGAGGAGCCAGAATACATGAGGAAATGCGGGAGCACTCTTTGCTCTCGCTCGTTTTTGGTTCACCATCTCATGAGCTACCAACCGACAGCATCCTTAATTCTGTAGCGAGCGGTGTTGCTGAAGATGGTTGTGATCTGTAGCGTCACCACGGCATGGCAGCTGTTGTTATCGGGTAGAGGGGCTACCATGGACACCTAGGGCTAACCCCGCGGTAGCTCCTTGGTCTGCACGAGGCTAGAAAGACTCTGCCATCGCGAGGCCGCACAATGTGGTCAACAAATTAACTCATCTATTCTACTCGATATTGCAACATGGATAATCGCTTCCTTAGGGTAGGAAAAGCGGGGCCGGAAATTCTATATCTTGGCCATCTAAGCCCTGTGGTGCCTGCCACTCTCTTTCCAGATCATGTAGCGTCCGGTAGTCCATATCACGTAGGGTCAGAGAACCACTCCCCCAATGCCGCCGACCCCTTTCAAATGACTGACTTCCTAGACTTGGTGGTTGCAAATCCTGCTGACCACATAATCCCACCCCATCAGGTGGGTTAACTGTCAGGGCACCGACCCTGCTGCACCGCTGCCGGGGCAGCACCGGTGCTGTGGAGGTGGTTTCTGAGCCCGGGCAGTTAGCTAGATTACTTGGCGCGGGTAGCTTACATACCTCGTGGCCACTTACTCTCCTATATGTAGAGACCACCCCGACGAGAATAGAGCACTCTACCCACCGGCACCGATACCCTCCACAATACGCTGCCCGGCTCCGCGCTGGACAAGCCGCCGTAGCCCCAACCAAGCACCGGATCATAGTTGAGCCCGTACCGAATAACACACACACTGGTAAGGTCGGTAAGACCGGTAAAGCTGATAAACCCAAGGACCATGCACTATAAAAGGCCTCGTAGATTCCTCGCTCTCGCGCTTTCCTCCTCCCTCTCTGTTCCGCAACTTGTTCCTGTAGATACCTAGCAATAGAAGCCGACAACAACGCCAATGTCTGCACGGTCGCTAATTTCTATGGCCCCTTTCAAGCGCAGCCAGCCCACCATCGGTTCATCCCCTCTGGCGAGTGCAATCTGTATTGGTGTCCTCTCTCGCCAATCCCTCGCATCAATATCAGCGCCATTCCGTAACAAAAAATCTGCAGCTGGTATGCTCCCTTCGGATACCGCCCAATGGAGTGCGGTCTTGTCGGTTTCGTTGGGGCTAGTAGCGTTTTGTAGTAGAAGTCTCGCTATCGTGAAACGTTGATACTTCAGTGCTTCACGCAGTAGGCCTTCGTGGATAGCGGTTTTGGCTGCTGCACCCTTATTATGCTCGATCAGTAACCTCACTGCATCTAGATTTCCATAGCCGACAGCTATACCCAGTGGCGTCTTCCCAGACTGGCACCGAACGGCTGATTCGACGCCGCTCGATAACAAAAGTTGCACAGTGTCATTCTCCCTCAAGAAGACAGCTTTGTGCAGCACTGTACTTCCATCCTGAAACTTCAAATTACCGTTAGCACCGTATCCAAGTAAAGAGGCAACGATTGCCGCGTCTCTCGCCGAGGAAACGGCGGTTTGCAATGGCGTCAAGTGGAAGCAGTTTTCCGCGTCCACATCAGCGCCACAGCTAAGCAGCGCTTGGATCATGCTCGCAGTTCCCCAGTTTGCCGCAAAATGGAGGGGCGTGTTGGAATCCCCGTTTTTGGCATTAACGTCCGCACCATGATCAAGTAGAGTTTGCGTGCATACTCCCCAGCGGACTGCAAGATGAAGTGGCGTCCACTGGAGACAATCGGGGGCATGTACATCGGCGCCGTATTTCAGTAGTACATCCACAATTTCTTCCCTTCCCACTCTGACAGCAAGGTGGAGTGGGGTACCCCCTATCTGGCTCCTCCCCCCGTTCGGGTCAGCGCCGCGCAAAATCAGTAGCTCCACGAGCGCTTGTCTATCCTTCACGATAGCCCAATGGAGTGGCAGTAATCCATCTTTCTGGCATGTTGTCAAATCAGCACCCCTGTCCAGCAGTGTGTCTACTACCTGCCCCCATCCAAACATTACAGCTAATCCGAGAACCGTTGATTCGGAATTTACTAGTGTGTTCGGATTAGCTCCATTGCCGAGGGATTCCAGTACCGCCTCATTGTCTCCTGCTGTAACTGCTAAAACTAGAAGTGCATCAGGATCCGCCGGCAATAATTCGTCATCCCCAACTTGGAGTGTATCAGGGCCAAGGTCTGTCGGTAGTAACTGCTCGTCCTGAGGTGTTTGTCCCACGACAGAGCTGAGACGGCTGGGGCCCGTGGGCTCTGGGTCATGCTGGAGCATATCCTGATTGATAAAGTCATTGAAGTCTATCTCTGCGGGAGAGGTGGGAGAGCCCGAGTCTAGGTTGGGTCCTTCAAGACTGGCTGCGGGATCGGTGGGCCCGTGCATATACTTCGTGATGATTTCCACAATATTTGCTCTTCTCCACCTCCTATCCGTCTGGGCTCTGGGAGGCACACGGTTGCGGCTACCCAATGTAGTAGTCCTGTTACTCCTTGAAGGTGCGCGAGAGCTACCAGCCACCGAAGAGGCACGGGAACTACCTCTCCCAGAAACCTCGTAATGACTACCATTTACTGAAAGCGAACGGCTACTAACCGTACCATTAATCGAAGGTGTACGATAGCTCACTCCTGAGAGTCGCACTGGATGCAGTTAGTATTACCTTATCCAAAAGTGTTGGGTTGGGTGTACCTGAACTGTCGATAAGACTCAATATAGGAGTATTCTGGTTCTTCAGACTATTCTTAAATCTTGCGAAAGTCCGGGGGTCGACGAACTTTTTCCACCTTCGAAACTCTGTACCCTTGTTCTCCTGTTTCTGGCGCCCTTCCTGCAGCTGCAGCAGCGCTGCCTTTTCGCTCGGGCTTAATTTCACATTCTTCGCCGCCAGACCCCATTTGTCAAGTTGTTTCTTTAGTTGGCTTTCACTGAGAAAGCTTATTAGCAGTTATTTGCGGTAAAGGTAACGAGCACCAACCTGATGGTCACGTCATATTCTCGTTTCAAAGTTTCTCTCACCTCATTCTGCGTCATATCTTGGACAAGGTAAAGCCGCTTAATGACCCCACGATGGCTCTCCCAATCGGGAGTTTGGCTGGAACCGGCCGGCATGTCTGTTGCTGTCGGGGGCAAATCTTTAGTGAGCCGATGGGAACGGAAGGCCACCGCCCCGTTACAAATGGGGAATCCGGAGCATCAGAGGCAGTGAGTGATGTTGAAACCGTAAGCGATCCATCGGGAGAACAATCGAAAAGTCTTATGGCAAAAGTGCGAGGCTGAGAGCCTCTTGGCCCCAGCGGAGTTTGCAAAAGTTCCGACAAGGGGGGATATCAGTAAGCGCTAAGGAAAGAGCAAACCAGAGCCGTAGATACCGCCAAGAGCAATCCCCGCTGCCAGTGAATCGCAGGGTAGGGAAGGCTGACCAGCTGTGGTCCTGGAAACTTAGGCAAAGGGCAGAAAGACAGAATACGAGTCGGCAGGAAAGTAGGTCCACTACCACGCCGACCCAGGACATTCCATAGACAAGTCCCGTACAGAGTACTTTGCGAACGCTATTCCCCTCTGACGAAAGCCTGATGCCAAAGGCGGTCTTGCGGCCTTTCAATCGACGGAGCCTACTACGGTACATTCGACTTACCGTTTCGGCCAGGTGTAGTCTGGCTTAACGGCTGATAGTAAAGCGATGGGACGATGTTCGTTGAGGTTGGGATTGCGGCTCTCGCAATGTGAGTTGGTAGCCTGTGTGGGAAGGCCTGGGGCATAACTGTTGGAATTGATGTTTGAATTGGTGCCGTCCGACACAAGGTGAAGGCTCCCATCCGTCGCCACGGGAAACTCTCGGGTTGTTCCGCTCGCGATACATGACATTTCAACAATAACATATCCGACGGTGAGTTTGCCAGACACGGCAAGTTTGCTGCTAGGTAAAATATCTCTGGGACCCCACTACAACCACATCCCGGCATTCGGTTTTAAGGCTATGGTACTAGAATTTTGCATGTAGCTTCTCTAGTATATAAATAATGAAAATTGGATAATTATTGTATGCATAGTATGCAAATCTATAAAGTAGCCCTAATTTTTCTTTCTTACTTTAAATCTGATTTTGTTCATTCACCAATCTTAACTATTGACAAACAAACTAGTTGAGTTATCAATTAATTTATTTACCATTTAACAGAAATAATCATATAATAGTTGTTATGAATGCAATCTATTTTAACTCATAATTCTAACCTTATAAGCTTATTATGTAGCTTATGGACCTTCATACAAGTCCCAACTAAATTTCCTAGATACTAAACCTTCATATAACTCTTATAAACTCATCATATAATTTATAAACCTTTTCTCTTTTATAGCTTTAAGTTATTATTATAAAGATGTATTCTAACCTTATCCTTTCTTATCTTTTAAGTATTTAAAATCATATTTACAACAAGTTTATAAGGTTCACATAAAGGCTATAATGAGTAGCTTGAAGTTCAGACTACTAAACAAGCTATACTTATCTTGCCAAGGCCCACAAATCTCTTTTAAAACATAATAAAGATACCTCTTACAATTTTATCTATTAGAGCCTAAGTGACTAGTTGTAAGACCGTAGTATAGATCTTAGGGCTTAGCTAATAGTGTGATGGCTTATAGACAATGGAGGCTTTTCGGCGTAAAGTCGTCATAAAGTATTCTTAGAAACAATGTAACGAAGTTGGATCAGCAGAAGTACTCTTGATTCTGTAGTGTAGAAGAACTAAT